>JAQGBR010000716.1:0-11362 GCA_034698525.1 Achipteria nitens | reverse complement strand
AATTTAAATAATTGTTTTACACAACTATCAGATAAATAATAAATGTAATTATAATTTCATTTTCATATTCTATAAATATTTATTCAAATTTTTATTATGAATTTCAAAACAAAAATAATTTGATTTTAAATAAATTATAAAATCAATGAAAACAACATTTTTTTTCAAATTTTATCAATTAGTTATCCTTATCTTCTAATACCATATACATCACTGACTGTTCTTCCGTCACTTCTCAGGCCAACTCCTCCTCTGCCCCCATATCCCGCTCCATTTCGAGACCCATAGTTATATCCAGAGCCAAATCCTTGACCTTAACAAAATTGGATTATTATAATTAAATTAAACAAAACAACATACAAACAAAAAACATTTATAAAATAATTATGGTGAAAATGATGAATAATCTCCTGCATATGATTTGATCTAAAATGAATAATAATCGATGTTTTGATTCATTTATATTTTATTAAATACAAATTTGATAATTTAATCTACTGTTGAGTAGATTAAACCAAATTTCATATAAACGACTAATTTTTATGTAAACACAAATTCGTATATTTTCAGATTAAATTCGACCTGAATTGACACCATTAGTACTCTATTTAACAAAATATGTGGATTTAGTCAAAGTCTGCACAGAATTTTAAAAAATTTTAATCTTTCCTCATCCATTACTAAATTAATAAAATTTTTTAAATATAAAACCAAAAATTTATATAAAAATTACAGTTTTCTATTATTTTATAACCGAATGGTAGGGGGCTGTCCATTGGTTGGTCGGGAAGTGCATAACCGACGATAGATTAGTTAAGAAAATAACCAAAACTGATTTATTAAAAGAGATGCGAATTAAAGCGGAAATAAAGTGTTTGATTATAAAAATGGCGATTAATTAGAGGTCAATGACTTAATAGAAGATAAAATAAAATGGAGTCATGTTTGTGATTGAAAGCAATACATACTCATAGAAAGCATTTATATTGAGTTTTATTGACGTAACGGAAGGGAGTCTCGCTCTTTACAAGTGAAACTAAGGGCTGTCTTTACCCTCAAAAGTTCAGACAACGACTAAAATTTAGGATACAATGCAATAGATTTTTAATACAATTTTTAAGAATAGTCCCTATTTTTAAATATATTTTTAATTACAGTTTTCTATTGTTTAAAGATATAAAATATAAGTTATTTCTTAGCTCAGAATAAAAAATATAGAATGGACTCAACCCATTTATATATAAATAAAATTTTTGCAATATAAAAACTAGAATTTAAATAAAAATTACAGTTTTTATTATTTCATATTTTTAAATAATCCGCCTGACTTTCATTTTAGCAGATCGACCAAGCATTCTTGATTATCTAGGTTAAAATTTGATTTAAATGTTCTAGTTAAAATATTTTCCAAAAAATAGATAGTAGAAATATTTGATTCTTGTAGCTGGGAAAACCACAAAAATAGTATATTATATTGATTTTTGTTAAACTTAGAATTTTGTGCTTAAATCATTATTTCTCATCAAGCTGAGTTGATTATTTAATTATAAATGGTAATTTTCTAAATCGTTTTAATTTTGTTGATTTTCTGTGAATTGAAATCAATTTTAATTTTTATTAAGTAACTAAAATTAATATAAAACTGAAAATATATAAAAATTATAATTAATATGCTCTTCAATGTCCATTCTATTAAAAATATTTAACAATTGGTTTTTTATCAAAATGGCACGAACTTTGCCTAAATGACTTGATTAGTATGACCGTGGTCCCGTTCGTCTTTGAATCTTAACAATGAATAATATTTTGATTATAAAAAAAACTGTAATTTTTATCTAAAATTTAGGTTTAATATTTCAAAAATTTTATTAATTTATTAATGGGCTGATCACAGACGCAGGTTTTTTTAAACTCCATTTCCTTAATGACTGACAATTGCGAATTCAATCAACTATTAAAGTCTCGTTAATTTATTTTGGGCTTATCAGCTATAAAAAATAATCTAGGGCTTCTCAAAAAATTAAGAAAATTACAAGAAATTTTTTTACCTAAAATACATTTTATAAAAGGAATTTAGTGTTATTTGAAATATCTTACTGGGTAATATTGAAATCAGTTTAAACTTCTTGATTAAGTTATTCTTATTTTTAAGTATCAGTTTTACAGGCTCAAATATTACCTCAATATTACCTAAAATATAACTCAATATTTTATAAAATACAAAATTGGTTTAACACTTCGATTGCCAACACTTTTTATATGCATTAATTGCCAACATGACAATTAATTGCCACTTATGTTTTCTTGCTTAAAATTATAATTTTATAATTTTTTTTCTAAATATCATTAAAATACGAATATAGTGTTTTAGTAAATTATAAAAAATTGACCTTTGACATTTAATAATACTTTATTTAGAACAATTTTTACAAATAATATTTGAATGATTTTTAAGATAAGTATTTGTTTACATTTGATTTGTGCACAAAAGTTAAGACTTGGCCTAAGAAACTATGTTATTAACTAATAAGGGATCAATTAATTACCACTATTTTTCCATTTTTATATACAGCAATAATATAGAATAAAAGTAAAGAAAGGTCAAATCTCTAAATATGATCATTACAAAATAATTAATCGGATCTTCGTTAACGGCATTGCATTGATCTATAGGAGGCGAATAGGAGTTATGCCACGCGCTCAGTCAACTGCGTACTGGCTGCAAATGTTGTCTGTGTATCTGTGTAACAGAACTAACTTTATGTGTCAGTCTTTACAGATAAACATTGCTTTTGTATTTCTTAATAAATAAAAGTTTAGCTCTTATTTATAAAATTACAGCTTTTATTTCTATTCATTAGTTTAGTAAATCTTTTAGGGTTAAAAATATATAAAATTGTTTTTCAAAATCATTGCTGAAAAATGTATTTTTTTAATCATATTTATAATTATATTTTTTAATGATTATTAAGTTTTGAATTTAATTAAAGAATTGAATGAAATTAATAATAAAATTAAATTTATTTTTATTGACTGAACGGATAGTTTTGTTTAATTGTTTTCAAATACCAATCGATATCATATTATTATTTTGTATTTTTTGTATATTTTATCGTATTTATTGTTTAAGACTTTTATTGAATTTTAAACAACAAAATTTTAATTCTGGAAAATCTCTATATCCCGGGCAGACATCAAAAAGGACACTTCATATTTGATTCGAAAAAAGACAATCCCGGGCAAAAAAGGACGTCTGTTCAGTCTGTCTAATGCTGCAGACATACATCATTTTAAAACTATACGATTTAATCATATCTTGGAATAAATAAAAACTAATAAATTCTTTTCAGAAGTTTTTGATAAGATTTTATTAATTTATAATTTTTTTCTTTAATAAGACATTTATTTTTATTAAATTAAAATTTATATTTAGATATACAGTTTGTAAAGGTTTCAAAATTAGCTAGATCAAACATGAAATTTCAAATATTTCTTATTTTATTTCTGATAATTTTTTGTGTCAAAGACACACAATTTGCTAAACTATTTAATTTAGATGACAACCATTTCATTGATTTTGGTGACTGTACCCAAATGGAAGAGCATGTCCCTATGTGTGTCAATGAAATACAAGAGTACTGGCATTTTGACGGCAACTTCTCAGCCATTAAATCAAATCATAAATTATACTGTTGTGCGATCTGGGATTATATGTATTGCCTGATCAAAATTTCCAGAGATGTCTGTACTCTTCAAGAATTGGATCTAATTATTAAGTCTTCAGAAGCCAATCAAAAGCCATTGGAAAAGGATTCGTGTCAATACTACACTCGCCAATCATTATTTGCATGCTGGGTGGTCTGGTATGACGCACTTATTTTGGTCATCTTTGGCATTGCGGTCCTAATCGGCATAATAATGGTTGTGGCCTACAGTTGTAGAAAGAAGTCTAAACCAGAAAAATTTGAAATAATTAAAGTTCACATTTAGCATAATTGTTATTATTTTGAATAAACTGTAAAATTGTTTTCAATTAAAGTTAACTTTAATTAATGAAATGATTTTTAATTGGTTCTTGTAAAAATTTTTATAATTCCAATTAGCCACTGTGAAATCGTAACCAGGCGTATTAAATTTTTATTTATAAAACTTTTAAAACTGTAAATAGAAGATAAGATTAATTTTAGCTAGAAATAATTGTAAAAATTTAAGCAAAATTTATTTTCAAAGAATTGTTAATTTCATAAAATAAAAGTCTTTAGCTGTCTAATTTTTAAATCTTATCAAGGGGATTCAGTTTACCAAAATAAAGATGTGAACTGGTTTCATCCCTTAAATAGAGTATTCAAATTATATTTATATAATTTTGGTCATTAAATGAAATAATTACAGTTTATAATTAACATTAAATATTGCGACCAAAAATCATTATTATTAGAATAGTATTTATATACATGTGTATTTTAATTGATAATTAAATAATAATTAAGAAAAATAAATTGTTTTACCTGTGCCTAAAATAAAAGATTTAAAAACTGAACTTGATTATTAATGATTAGCTTTTAAATGTAATCGAGATGATTCAGTTTATCAAAAGAATAGTGAAAAATATGCCGCGTTATTTCTCGGCCGTTAAATATAGTATTGAAATCTTATTAGTATATTAAGTAATTTTTATTAAATAATTACAGTTTTAATTAACATTGAATATTGCTATGAATAATAATCCTATTAATAGGTCAGTCAGAAAAAAACAGGCGTCGGAGATTTTGAATAACTAAAAAACTGCTAAGAATATTTCAATTCTGTAAAAAGCATATTAAACTTCCATTAAGAAATAATATTTTAACATGGTAGCTTATTTAATTATAATTCAAAGTTCATGAGTAAATGGAAGGTTTGCAAAGGTCATAGTCAGAGCTTAAACAATAAGAGCTAGGTCATATTAATCAATTAGAATTTAGAAGCGGACATGTAAAGCATTCATATAAACTTTGGTTCAATAAAATCGGTTAAGAAATAAGGGAGTTACAACTCAAAAATCAAAGAAATATTTGTAAAATTCTTGTCATTTAACCGCTAAAACTCAAAAATTTCTAAGAAAATAAAGCTTATATCTCAAAATCTATTAATTCTTTCGTACTCTAACCCTCATCATTCGACTCAGCATGTCCGATTTAATCAGAAAACATGTAAATATTTAATTTGAATTTTTTGAGTTTTACCACTCATAGCATCCTATTCATTTTTATGTATTTCTGATTCAAAAATGTTGATATTCAAAGTCTTGTAACTTCCTTATTTCTTAACCGATATTATTGAACCAAAGTTTATATGAAAGCTTTACATGTCCGCTTCTTAAATCTAATTGATTAATATGACCTAGCTCTTATGGTTTAAGCTCTGACTATGATCTTTGCAAGCCTTCCATTTACTCATGAACTTTGAATTATAATTAAATAAACTACCATGCTAAAAAATTATTTCTTAATGGAAGTTTAATATGCTTTTTACAGAATTGAAATATTCCTTGCAGTTTTTTAGTTATTCAAAATCTCCGGCGCCTGTTTTTTTCTGACTGACCTATTATAATCTTAGATTCAAGATTAATTGCTTAGATTGCTCGATAACCTAATTATAATTCTGAGCTTGATTTTAGTGTAAAATGTTTTAATTTACGATAAATTAGTAATTAATTAAGAGATTGGAAGATATATTTTAAGCTGAGTTTTGGTGAATAAATCTCTAGGAATTCAAAGTTCGAGTGAAATAATTATTATTTATTAAAAAATAAAATCAATTAATAATGTTATCTAAAAAGAACTTTAATTTTTAAAACCATAGTTTGTATGACTAAACACAGAGTGAGATATGAAATATTTAACATATTGTCAAGATATAATTACTTCTTATAGACTATATACTCATTTTAATACATAGAATATTTTATTTGCTTAAATATTAATCGTAAACTGGTTAATTATTTTAACATTATTCATGTTTATAGTTAAACACTTATCAAAAATTATATTGAATTAATATTAAACAAATACTAAAAACCTGGCTAATAAAAAAAATAAATTATCAATAAATAAACAAATGTTTTTTCCGAGGTATCGTTTCTATAATTATCATGATCAAATATGATCAAATACCCCATATAAACATATAAAAATACTAAAATATTTGAGATTTTATTTAAAACCAAAAATTATTTTAAATAATAAAATAAATATTTGAAAGTTCATAGAAAGCAAATGTTTGTTATCCACTGTCATCACAGCCACCGATTAATCGGATCTTAGTTAACAGCCCGGCATTGCAGTGATCTATAAGAGGCGAATAGGAACTGTGCCAGGAGCTCAGTCAACTGCGTACTGGCTGCAAATTTTGTCTGTGGAACAGGACTAACACTATGTGTCAGTCTTTACAGATAAACATTGTTTTGTACTGAATTTCTTAATCAATGAAATTAATATAAATAAATATTTAGCTCTTATTTATAAAATTACAGCTTTTATTTAAGTAACATAAGTTTAGTATATCTTTTAGAGACACCTCATGTAATATACTTTTACTTTTTAAAGTGAATTAATTGGTGGCATTAATTGATTCGGTGGCAGTATCTAGTTAGAAAAGGTAAAACTAGTGTTTAGAAATGGACTCAAATCTTTGGTACAAAATAGAGTTCACTGAACGAGAAATGTTTTTTTGGGTACGGACTCTATCGTGAGTTTTGATCATCAGATAATTGAAGTCTATTAAAATTTTACCGAATCGTTGTGTCTGATATTAAGGACAGGTTAGAATAGATCAAAGTTTATGACAGAAACGATTGCCCTTGCTAAAATATAAAAATTAAATTAAGGAATATTTTATTATTTCTACAGAATTGTTGGGAAAATAACTAATTATATGACAGTTCTTGACGTGGGCTTCAGTTATATTTAATAAACGGAAGGCTCGACAATGAAATAAAGTGTTTTGTGGTCTAAAAACCAGTTTCTCCAAAAGATTTACACAAAACTCTTTATTCTATTAATTCCAATCCATAGAAGAATAGGTTTCCCTTTCGATACGTTTCTTTGCTTTTAGTTACAAAAACATTTCAGAAAAATAATTTTTGTCTAAAACAAGACAACAACAAAAATTGTATCTTTATATCGCAATTGTTTATTATATTACACGAAAGTATGTGTTGTTTACACGTTTTGCCGTCTCCTTTGAATCCTAGAATTTAATCAAATCTATTAATCATATGAATTGAGAAAAACCTGAACTCTATATCATATTCATTAGAGATTCAGTTCATAGAAGGACAGGGAGGGAGAGGAAGAGGGAGAGACTAAAATTTAAAATAATTTTATATTATATTAAATATTTTTAAAAGAATAAAAGCACAGAATGTATGGCAAACCGTTATTGCACTGACAGGTATACTTCTGAATATTCAAATCGAAAGCACAGGTAGCGTTTGTATGGCAATTGTTAAACAGATCACATGTCGCGTCTTCATTAGCCACACATTGTTTGCCATCTCCTGAATAGCCTGAGTTTGGAATTGTTTAGAAATCAAATAATTCCAAAAATATCTTCGAATATCTGTAGGAATACCTTCATTGCAACGACACTCATATCTATTGACACCACTATTATGAAGACAACGAGCATTTCGATGACAAGTGTCCGGTTGTGCGTCACATTCATCTGAAAATAATTAAAAATAAGAAAATAATATAAAAATTTTAGATTAAAATACTCGTTGGATAGCATATGACTCCGTCTCCTCTGAATCCTTGCCTACACTGACACACATTTTTTTGGCCCAAAGGATCGATAATACAGTCGGCATTTGGGGAACAGCTATCTGTCTGTTCATTACATGACATTTCACCAGAAGATTGTGTGCACTGATAGCCGTCTCCAATAAAGCCTTCATTACATCTGCAGAGATACTGAGTTGTGGTCGGATCGTAAATGCACTGACCATTGGAATGACAGCTATTAACCTGATTACAACTTTGAGAGTTGAGTTGTGCAAAACAGGTATATCCGTCGCCGACATAACTGAAATCAAATTATATTTTTAAAGTTTTGCATTAAATTTATTCTGAGCTAACCCTGGATTACAGGCGCAATAATAAGCGTTATTACTCTCGGCATCTGAAATACACTCAGCATTTGTGCCACAATTATCCAAAAGTTCACACGACTCAGACTCTTCTATACAGACAATACCGTCGCCTCGATATCCAGGCCTACAGAAACACTGGTGGCGTCGAGTTAGAGGATTAGCCTTACATTCGGCGTTTATATCACATAAATTATAAGTACGACAGTCTTCGGTCTCAGAGTTCTGATCCCAACTGGAATCACTGCTTCGAGTGCAGACACGACCGTCTCCTACAAAACCGGCTGAAAGTGTCCACATTTTAATCAAATTTTATTCAATTCTATAATAATTGTATTACATTTGCATTTACACTCCGGTTGTCTCCTCTCAGAGTGTATGCACTCAGCATTTGGATCACATCTCATGTCTTCACAATTGAGTTCCCCTTAAATAATATTAAATCGATTTTTAGAGAATTAAAACTCAAAATAAAATTTTCATTACTTTGACACTGATATCCATTTCCAGAGTATCCAGGATTGCAGCGACATGTATATGAACCAGGTATATTAATACAAGCAGCGAATTCATGACAATTAGAACGGGCAGACGTGCACTCATTTATGTCTATTTAATTAAGATTTTATTCATTTGTTTAAATCAATACTTAATTTTAAAATTCAATTAAGAATTTAAATTAAAAGTAAATAAAAGGATATATTTTGAGTCAAATTATTGATCCAATTATTAGAGAAATCATTATTTTTGTGTTAAACTAATTGCTATCAAAATCTATTTACCGACACATTTGGCGACATTTAAAGCGTTTTGTGATTCAAACGTTTCTTCTCTGTAATCGTTTTCATATCCGCGATCGCAAATGCATTTAAAATTGAGTCCTTCCACTATACAACTGCTATGTTCCCCACACTGAGACCTACCAGTCCTACACGGATCGTCACCTTTATTTCGAATAATTTACAAAATAAGAATAAAATGTGATTAACAACTGTTGATAACTTACTGGAGAGGTTATAATGTGCTGTTCTACTGGTCGACGCATATCTAACGATCTCTTCTTTATTATCATAAATAATGTAATTTCGAGCGACTGTTAACTGAAGAGTAGACTGTCTTTCATCGAATGGTTTGTATTGACATTCATTGTATTCAATGGTCTGTTCGATAATAATCGGAATATTCAATGAGTTTTCGCCGAATCTGAAAGAATGTGTTGAATGGGATCTAATAACTCCTCCTCTGACTCGTGTGAACTGTTGACTATAATCTTCGACTTCTATTTTTGATTCAAACGGAACTTCAGGTAAATTGCCTCGAATTTCGACCTCAACTCTTAGAAAATTGAAGACATCCGGTCCGAGGAATGTCTCTCTGATATCAATCTGGTGTCCCGTTTGGGAGAACTCTATTTTAGCGGTTCTGTTAAATATACCGCCTTTTGATTGGAAAATAATTTTAAACAAAATTAGTGTTTAAAACAAATTATTTGAATACCAGTTAACATAAAACCATTCGGAGCACCAGATTTAGTGGAGGCAAAGAGCCACCCGACAACTGATCCCAAATTGTAAAGTGTTTGCATATCGAAGCCTATATTCGGCGGAATACGACTAATAGCTTAAAATAGATTTAATTTCAAAATAATTGTTGTCTTAAATGGATTCTATAAATAAAACCTGTGTAGGAACGACCTTCATCTGTGGCCACATATGTGTGGAGGTCAGCGCCGTCGATATTTATATTATTTATGAAAGCCCTCACTTTTCCGGTCATTCTTAAGGGTTGATCTGAAAGAGTATTATTTGGATCTTAGATCTCGAACTTCAGTCAAGTATTTGAGATTAGATTAAGAGTCACACAATATATTTGTTATCAGAAACAGTTTAGTCCGGACCCAGACGTCAAACATTTAGAATTTCTTTGATGTTATTTAAATCTCAAAAAGACTTTATGTTTACTAAAAAATTAAGTGAATTATTATCTTATCGATGAAAACCTATAACTAAAGTTTCATTATTTCAAGAAATCCTTGTTTTTTAATTAATAATAAAAATGGTTTAAAACTCTGTTTTCTATTCTTAGATATTATTTGCGAAAACTTAAAAATTATCAAAAAATCAAACGTTATTTCGTTTGAGAGTCACTAACTTTAAGAGAAGTATTTGTCTCTCAAATAATATTTGCATTAATTGTCAAAATTAGTGACAATGAACTTGAAATATGTATTGACTGAAATCAGAACTAAGATAAACATTTTCAATGATTAATATTTGACTTACTATTCATAAGACATTCCCTTCCGTTACCAAAATATCCGTCGACACACGAACAACAAAATCCATTTCTATAGTCAATGCAATTGGCATAAGGAGGACAAGGAAGCTGTGCCGTAGAACAGGTATCTGATTCCTGTTTGACCAGACTTCGATCGCCATCAATGTCGGGTTCTATAACATTACCTGACCTTAGATTTCCAATTTTGTAGATCCAAACTCCGGGTCGATAGACATTTGACATTCTGTGCAATACTTTAAACTAAAATATTTGTCAACAAAAACATTAAAAAAGGACAGACTTATCGAAATTCCTAATTTGTTCGGTTCCCGATCCCTGCAGGTTATAGTATCGGCCGTCACCAGACATAAAGCCTGATTGAGTCCTAGCGTCGGGCAAATTACTGATTTTTCCGTCGCCTTGAATCCATTGAATACCATTTTCAGGATATAAGAAGAAGACATAGCTTTCTGTGCCGTTCGTCGCAATCACTACTTGTGCTGTATTTGTCTTTAAAGCAAATAATTATTTTCGTAAACTTTATATCGAAAATCAAATTCTAACCGGAGATGTCTTTTGATCATATCTTCCGACTTCAGACCACGTCGTTATAAACAATGTCAGAGCTCTGAATTGAGTGGCTTTCGAGAAGTGTCTAACAATTTCTTGATTAGCCCTCTCTAACAATTCCAGAGCTTTTGTTTCTCTATTTTATCAAAATTTTCTATTAAATAAGAATTCAATTCAATGGAAATATTAAAACCTATAATAAACGGCTCCACTTCTTCTTATATCGACGTCTGAATACATCGGAGCAATGATTGGATACGAGAGTGGAAATTGAGAGTTGAAGAATGACGGCACCTGACATACACTCATTTATTTTAAAAGTCATTTGATTTTATAAACTCATAAACTCATCAATAATTACAAAATGAGTAAAATATTTGATTA
>JAQGBR010000715.1:0-11363 GCA_034698525.1 Achipteria nitens | reverse complement strand
TAATATTGAAGCAAGCATAATTCATAATCTTATTCTATTGATTTGTTTACTGAGTATTTGAATAAAATAAAATTTACGTCAAGTTATTTGAAAATAAATAAACGCGACTATTATTCTACTTTTCCTCATATTTTAAGAATTATTTGACATTCAATTTATCATTTCTTTTACTATAATAGTCTATTAGTAATTCTAAACCAGTATTTTATTTGACAATTTATTTCATTAAATTATTTGTTTGTCTGTCTAAACAAAACAAATTAGTTATCATTTATTTGATTTGAATTTCAAAATCATTGAATTCATTAAATTATTCCTAAAAATAATACGAAAATTTTCATTTTTATGTTTATTTTAAGCAATTTTTTTGAATGTTTTGAAAATAGAGAATATCCCGCATTAATTCAAAAGCAATACTCAAAGAACATAAGAAATGTTATAATGTCTGAGATATTAAGTGGAAAAATGCCAAAAATCAAAAGTGAAGTAAAGAGTCTTTTTTCATATAAAACGAATATTTAAGTTATATTCTGTATTTGAAGAAACCTTAAGACTATAAATAAAGAATTGATTCATACGATAAAATAAATTGCAAAAACAGATTTGTTTCCGAGTCTTTCCAATAATTATATAGATGCTATTATTTTGTGACAACCAGTGATGCCTAATGGGAGGAAAGGGTGTCGGAAAAATCACTGAAATGTTAAAAGCAATTGAAATGGTATTTTCCGTCGCTTTTCCCCTCTCAGTTTGAAGAGTTTGGTCATCAATGGATAAAAGCTTTCCATTAAAATCTTTTTTTTTAAACTTAAAAGAAGACAAACTGAATGAGAGGGGAACCAAAAAATAAGAGAACGACGGAAAGCCTTAATATTTCAATCGATTTAACTTTTGAATTATAACAAAATGTTTGAAAACAATCTCTTATTTAATGATTAAAATTTAATTTATTTATTAACAAAAAATTTTAACTAAAAAATGTTTAAAACTATTTTACAAATTTTCAAAGAAAATAAATTATCAAAATCTATATATAAATTAATAGAAAACTTAATAATTATCACAAATTTGTTATACAATATATGAAAAGTTAAGTAATTTAAATAAGTTATAAACTGAGACAATAGAGAGGAAAGTCAAGAGGAAGTCCTCCACTTGAATATAAAGATCGCTGAAATTGTATTAACAATAAAATAGAGCGAAGATATGACAAAAGCGATTAAAACTTTGAAATAAGAAACAGTCGCCGCTCGAGATATTATACAACGCATTGCCTCAATGGGTAGAGTTAGAGGAAGTATTTTACTCATTATCATTAGAGGTCGTGGCATAGATTCTATTGGCCAGGTTATACCACTCAAAAATACTCCAGGAATCACAGTACCTATCAATTGAGTGGAATCTCAACACATTATTAATTAAAATTCAATTAATTCTTACCTGAAGTCAGAAGAAGAGCAGAGATAGCATTCGGACAAATGGCAGATATTAGGAGACCTAATGATATGCCTACCACTCCCTGCAAATAAACCATTAATAATAAAAGCATAACCGGTCCTCTGATTGGAATTCCAAAGATAAAGAAAGTGACGGTAAGGACTAATAGCTCCTGTAATACAAGGACTTGCATTTGTGTGATAAAATGCGAGAGAAGTACTTCCAGACCGGAAGTGCCTGTAGACAGACAACGCTCAAGAAGTCCATTCATTTGGTCTTTGATCAGAAAATAAGCAGTTAATACCATCGGAGAGATGAATATAATGGAGATTACATAACCGGGTGCTAAAAATTCCATAAATGTGGGACTCTCTGAGCCATAAATGATTTGTTTGACAACTATTGGTGTCGAATGTTTGGCCAAATAATTATCACTCATTGAAAATAAAAAGTTTTTAACGGATTTAATAAACGAATAAATAAATTGCTGTCCAATGACTGCATTCGAGAGATCGGTATATAATTTAATATTATTTTCACTGAATTCTTGTGACTAAATAAATAAAAATTCAATCAATATATTAGAAAGGAATGGAAGGAACTGTAGTTAAAATAAATCAAATTATAATTACACTAATGTTTTCGCAGGAACTATATCTCAATTCAATTGCTTGAGAAAAGTTTTTAGAGACAGTAATAGCGGCCCAAACGTGTCCTCTAATCACTGCTTCAATGGATGACTCCTGAGTTGAGTACTTTTGTTGTTTAATTAGATTATTATCTAATGATCTGAATAACTGATGACTCAATTCTCCAGTTGTGTCGTCATTAAAGACAGCAATTGGGATATGTCTCACCTGTTGTCCAATCGATAGACTGAAGAAAATCATTTGAATCGATGGAAATAAGAAGAAGAATAACATAAGCACTGGATTTCCGCGCATAACAAACAAATTTTTCTTAATTGACGCAAAAAATCGCAAAAAATTAAAGTTAATTAATTGACTGTCGATAGCACTCAAACGTCTTTCACAAAGCGGCCACTCAGCCATCGGTAGCGATAACTTGAAGTCATTTTCATCACAATTAAACTCTATATTTGTTTGAGGAAAGGTTTCATCGATTTGGCACAGCTTTGAATACAATTCATTGAATGTGTTTGCACTGAATCTAAGCAAAAGATTTTGAGGCTTATCTTCAGCTATAAGTCTGCCGTTCCTCATAAGGCCGATAGTATGGGCGCCGACCACTTCCTCAATATAATGCGTTGTTATTATGACTGTTAAACCTATAGATTATCATAAAAACAGTTGAAAAATAGAGTCGTTTTTTCTTAAAAAAACAAAACCTTCTTCTTTGCAAAGACTATTCAAGTGATCCCAAATACTGTGCCGAATGAGTGGATCAACATTCACAGTGGGCTCATCCAAAATAAGAAGAGGTGGCGAATGAATTAGTGATACGGCCAATGATATGCGCCACTTGTGATTGTCCGAAAGATTACGGATCAGTTGGTTTTCATCGGGCAAATTAAAGAGCGAAAGCAAAAAATTGACCCTTTGATAGATGAGAGCCATCGGCACCTGATATAAGTAACCGTAATATTGAAGTGTCTCATCAATTGTCAGCTCTTCATAAAGAGCTATCATTTGAGGCATAAACCCGACTCCAATTCCGGGCACTGGCTTTTCAATGGTATTGGTTCCGAACACTTGAATTCTACCGCTTTTCGGTCGAAGTCTTCCTATAATGCACTTCAATAAAGTTGTTTTACCAGAATTGCCCGAACCTTAAAATTAAATTAAATTAATTGAATTTATGATTGGGTCAAATATTACCAATTAATGCATATATCTTTCCTTTGGGGACCCGAACATTGATCCGATTGAGAATGAGTTCCTCGCCGTAAACATAAGAAACATTACTGACAAGAACTGCACATTTTTCTGGTTTTTCATCGCATTTATCACTCGTTAGAGAATCGAAACGTTGAATATTGTGAACCCGTCTGAAGAAGGGAGCGGTACCCAATGCAAACCTAAGTGCATCCAAAGAGGCCAACCGGCCATCATCTGAATCAGAATCTAATTCCGGTTCAATATTTTGGACGCAATAAGACATCACTTCTTGACATTTGAATTATATAACTGTCGCTAAACTATTAGAAAAGGAAAATATTTTCACTTAAATTCAAATTTTTAAAAAATAGTCAAAACTCGTTTCAAAATCAATTTTTATAATTATTTTGAATATTTATTGAACTTTCCTCTAATCTCAAACATCTTTTAAAACTTAAATGGAATTTGACTTAAAATTAATTATCTCTTAACTTGTCTTAAATAAATCAATTGTGAAAAATAAGGACAAATTGAAAAAAAAATTATATTTTGCATTAAATTACCTAATTTTCAGTAAATAAATAATTTTAAAACAAAGTTTTATTAAATTGACTGAGAAAATCAAATCACCTTGCAACTTTTTCCTCCTGAATTTCTAGGAATCTATCCTTAGAATAATTATTTATTAACGTTCAGAAAATTGGGAACTTTTCTATTTTTATCAATTTACATTTAATTATCAAGTAGTTATAAAAAAAATGCAACCAAGGTGTCTATATTAACAAAATTATTATTGAGATTATCTTAAAAATCAAAATTAAGAACTTCTTCAAAATAAGTTTGTTTTCTAACCACATAATTATTACGCCAATAATTAACAAGAAACAACTTTTTAAAATAAAAAAAGATAGCTTGCGCATAAATATTTGGTTTGGCATATTTTTAAAGATAGCGCACAAATAATTCATTTAATGATAGCTTGACTTCAAGTTTAAAACAAAATGTGATTTAAGAAAAACATTGAAATCCTTGAAATTATTTTAAAAATGAATGGAAAGTCAGTAATAATTTTTTTGATAATAAATATTCTGAGACTGGATTTGAGTTAATAATAATTACTTTTAGATTGTTTTCAGACAAAACATTGAATACTTGTTTTAATACAGACTTATAGACACAGTCAGTGCACAGAATAAGTATTTAAGTTGAAAATTCTGATTTAAAATATGTTCTCATCAATCACTAAAATATATATGTCTACATGTACATATCTTAGATGCATCACACATATAATCCAGTACAACCTATACATATATTGTTTAAAGATCCTATGTAACTTAAAAATGCCTGTTTAACTTGAAATTCCCTAATTTATAAATGTGATCGTATCAGTACTTATGTAAAATAATTAATCAAAATCAGGTGTCCCTCATATTTTAATAAAAGGGAATTTCATGTTAAACAGGAGTTTTTAAGTTTAACAGAATCTTTAAATAAAAACAGTAATACTATGTTTATATTTTAAATGAATTTAAAATCTTGAATTTATTTAAGAGTTAATTAATTCCAAACTAATAGGTCCAAACCAATGAGTGTGTTGATCAAAATTAGCATACTCATATTCATATTCAATATATTTTTTTATGTTATTTTGTCAACAAATATCATGTAAATTATGCAAGAGTCATTAATTAAAAGTTGTATTTGTTGGCAAAATATCCTGTACAAATCATTTAAATTTAAATTAGTTATTCTAAAGTTTACGACAATTTTTAATAGTTTTACTAAATTCCTAATCGAGAAAAAAATTAAAAAATATATAAAATACAGAAAAAAGAGAAAAAATATATAAAATATATAAAACTATGAAATGTTGTTTATCAAAAGGTAACCTTGATCACTTTGAATATTAATTAGGTCTATCGTTCAATAGGTGTCAGCGATCAAACATTTTGAGGACAATTTTGAGGACAATTTTATTCTTAATAGACAAATATTTAGAATTGTCTGGATATTAATTATTCAATTTTTTATTTTCCAAATCAAACAATAAATGTGACTAAAATTTAATGTCAAATAAAAGTTAGGTTTAAATTATTAGAAAAACAAAATAAATCTTACCTTAAAAAAGAGCTTTAATTGATTTTTAAAAAGAAAAAGCTGATAATTTGCACAATAAGGAGCAATGGACTATTGAGAATACATCCATCACAATTATAGTCAATAGAAGATGAAAAATCATTAGCTAACTGTCATATAAATTCAATTAATGTGAAGACATATTTCAACTTAATTTAAATAAACTACTTTTTCTGTCTATTAAATTCATAGTTTCCTTATATTGAATTGGGCTTAACTCACATCCAGATCGCTATCACTTAAGTCTTTATTCCATTGAATTCAACATTATTTGTGTGAAAATATCGCGCTTTTAATTCAATATTTTGTTTATTTTTATTTTATTTTGTATTAAATTGTTTTGATTTTTATTTTGTTTTAATTAATTTTAAACTAAATTATGGATAAAAATGATTCGGTTATTAATAACGATAACCAGAGAAACAAACGAAAGGATAGTCTCAGGGATTGGAAAGAATACATGTCTTCAAAGAGAGAAAAATTATTAAAACAATTGAATGAAAATTTAGATGAAATCAATGAAAACAATGATTTAAATAAATTATTTTCTGGAGTTTGTGTTTATATAAATGGTGTCATCAATCCATCAGAAATGGAGTTAAAACGACTGATTATAAGCTCCGGAGGAATGTATTTAAACCATTTTGATCCCAAACGGACCACTCATACGATCGCACAGAACCTGCCGTTCGCTAAGATTAAGAACTTGAAGGCCAACCAAATAGTGGTAAATCCCGAATGGATTACTCATTCAATTGAAGCAAAACAGTTATTACCGGTTGAAGACTATCTCATTATTAAACGGGACTCTAATCTCAGGCAATATTTTAAGAAATCCATTGAAATAAGTGGACATTTGATAGAAGACGTCAATCATTTACTTAATCCCAATGAGACCACAGATGAAGCCATTAATCATCCAAAAGATCAACTCATAAACGAAGTCAGTGTTGAACAGCCCTTAACCACAGTTTGTGAGAGAATTGTGGCCAAAGATAATGAGAATAATGTTGACTTTAATCCCAGTCATTATATACCGGAGTCGTTATCACAAATTGATCCCCAATTCTTAGAGGCCTTACCATTAAGTTTGAGAAATGATATTTTGAAAGATATTGACATTCATTCAAATCTTAATAAAAATGAAGTAAAAGACAAAAACCCAAAGAAAATAAATAAAACGAAAAATTCAAACAAAAAGCCTCTAAAAGTGTCTGAAAATGATTTTTTTGATGGCATCAGATGTGAGGCCACTAATTGTCTAAACAGCGGTCGAAACCAGAATTTGTTCGAAATATCTGACGAACAAACATTCGGAGGACTTCTAACATCAGTTATGAGTGCAAACATTTGTGGCAAAACTAATACTGAAGAAGTTATCGAATTAATTGAGGAATGGGTTAACACTGAAGAAGAACTTATCGATGAAGACATCGCTTATGTGACCAAATATTTCTGTGATTTAATCGATGAACGAAAATACAAGAATTTGATTAAAACAGTTTCGAAACTCTTTGAGTGCATTGAAAATAGAGATGAAATCGTTTGGAAACAGTATTTTAATGAAATCCGAAATACAATTATTACTGAAATTAAATCGAATAACAGTAATGACATCCAAGATATCAATAATTTACCCCTTTTTCAAATTGAAAATTTATTTTAAAATTTTAATCAAATATTTTTAATTATATTTAAATATTTTGTTTAAAGTTTTTGTTTCTTAAATTCAATAATAATGTCTTCGTTTAAATCTAAAGACCGGAAAGAGTTTAATATTTTATTTAATTAAAACTATACTCTATTTTAAGTAAAATGTTATTCAAAAATATTCAAAAAATGATTAAAATATAATGTTTTGACAATTTATGAAATCTTTTCTTTAAATATTTTTAGTTTTTTAAATGATTTTTATAATTAGTATTTTAATACATTTAATGTCTTTTTAATGTTTTTTGAATTCGTGTTTAACCTCTTCGATGGATATGTAGTGCGGGCTATCAGTCAAATGAGGACTTCGGGCCAATTCTTTAGTCCAACTGAGACTCGAAAAATACGATTCTCTTTGCAATTGATTTTGTGGTTTGTGTTCATCTCTTATCCAATACAACTCTACAGCAATTCTAATACATTCTGTGATAAACGGTTCCTCAAAGTATATGTGCTGTTCTCCTAACTCACAGTGATTTTTCTCAAAAATCTTTGTGAATCTGTCGTATAATTTCTTATTTACTCTTCCGATCCAATAGTTTGCATAATATTTAGTATTAGGTTTTAGTGAAGATTTAATGGGTTTAATGGTAAACATTAAGCGATTGATTTTTGATGGCATACGAAGAACAGAACTAATTGTTGTCAACTCTTTGTCTAAGAAGTTATAATATGATTCGTCCCTAAACTTTATCGGTTTAAAGAGTTTTCCGTTTTCAATACAAACCCTCTTATTTCCCTTTAAAGACTTATTCAATAAGTCTTCAACTTTTCTTTCAATAACTTCGGGTTCATATAAACCGCTCGATATAACTATTGGCAGATCTCTGGCCGGTATTAGATTCAAACGAATCGATTCTAAGAGTGATTTCTTGTCAAACAATCCTTTTAATAATATTTTATACTTTTGGAGCCAATTCTTAACTAATTTAAATATTTGGAGCTCTAAAGCCCCGAATGAGTCGCGACTTATCACATCCAGAAGAATGTCCGGATAAACCATTTGAGAATCAAAAGTACTTAAAGCGTAACTCACGTTCTCATCAAAGAATTTTAGACATAATTCATATAAATTCATAAATTTATAAGATTTCGATATTTCAAGTACTGACCAAACAGTGGTCTCATTTCTTCGCAATAGATCTTTAGATTTGGATAATTTACATTTGTATAGTCCAATATATCAATCAATTTCTTAGACAATTGGGTCTCAAAGTCTGTGAATTGATATTTGTCTGCAGTGATTATCGATTTGCAAATATCTTTTATTTTCATTTGACTCCATTCCTCTTCAGTCATCTCAATATTATACCTTAGTTTAAGAATAATTAAAAACGGATTGATTTGAATGATTTGAGCAAAGATTATGATAGACTTGTTTTTGTTATTCTTATCTTAAGTATAAATTAATCCCAGTTTTAATGAGCCTCAAGTAATTTGAAAGTAACCAAGTAACTTTATATTTTATTTATTATTTTTATTTCTTATCTAATCTTTGATCGTTTTTGAATTGCTTTACTTCTGGTTAAGAAAATGTCTGTCTCTTCAATGTTTAATAACCTCAATATTTTTGGAGATTTTCCGTCAAATATTATACAAAATATTAAAACTTTCTTTTATTAGTGACTATTTTAATGGAATTTGTGTTACAAAAGGTTTATGATTTGGGAGAAAACATTCACTAAATTTTGGGATATAATAAAGTTAATGAAAGCACTAATTATTTATCAATTACTCAATTGTGTGATCAGAATATCCAAGTATTTCGAAACCAAATAAAGTGTATTTTTGGGGGAAACCATCAAATCTTAATCAAATATTTGGATCGGAACCACACCTCGCCAAGCTCAGCGATTTCAGGGATGGAGGGATCAGGGGACCGGCAACCGGAAGTGGCCATTTTCGGCTAAATAGCAGTAAATATGGTTGTTTTCCGGTTAAATACAGTTTAAATTAGCCTAAATAGCATATAAATCCACTTTAGAACGGGAAAACAGCAAAAATGGCCGACAAAATGGCGAAAATGGCCGAAAAAAATGGCCGCCGCGCTTCGCGCGGCGATAGGGGGGTACCTCAATCCTTCTGTCAGGGGGGGGGGGGATTTTCCAAAATTTTTCGCGACAGGGGGGGGGGATAAATGGCTGATCCCCCCCTTGATGATGTGTGATTAATATACTTTTTTGCTTCTTTACAGTACCCAACGGTATAAACAATAGAGCTGAGCCAAAAATCTAGCATTTTACCCTAACTTATTTGAGCCACCTTGAGCATCACTGTCTAAGTGGGCCAATTTTAGGAGTTTCTATTTTGATCTAGTTTAGCAAAATCCCCAATTTATTCTTGTCAATGAACTTATATTAGAATCGGTATTCTAAGAGTATTTCAAGAATAAAATCTATTGAAACAAATAAAAGCCAAACATATTATTATTCTGAGTGAAAGAAAAAGTAATAAATTTTAATGAAATAACTCAACAATTCTTATCGATTGACACAAATAGAACCGAAAGACAAATACGAGAACTAAATTATACTATAATTTATTTGTTCAAAAAACAGTGGAAATATTCTGTGCCCTTAAATAACACTTGAAATGTAGTGTTAAATCAATTTTCTTTATTCTAATAGACTATAAATACCTGAATATAAATCAGAATAAAAGTTTGATTCATTCTATGGTCTCATATTTCTCACTCTCTTCTTACAGATATAATATCGCATTTTTATTACTCACTTATATCCTTCCGATGCTAACGATGGCGATCGCATACACACTGATGGCCAGAGTGTTGTGGGATTCCCGTCAGAATTCACTCAACTCTAATATTCAGACAGAACTGATCAAAAGTAAACAGAAATGTGTTCGAATGCTAATCGCAGGTAAACCTAACTTTGAGCAAGGCAATTTAGAGCAAGAATCAAAAAATTTAGTTTAAAAACTATTCCTATCAATGAATTGAATGATAGCTTCTAATTAAAAGATTTTTATTTCAGTCGTAAGTGTTTTCGGCATTTGTTGGCTGCCCTATCATTCATACTTTCTGAGCACATACATGTGGCCTGATATAATCAAGTTCAAACAGATCAAGCACATTTACTTGGCAATCTACTGGCTGGCTATGGCAAATTCGCTTTTCAATCCAATTATCTTGTTCATTATGAATAATAGGTGGGCTTCAATTAGACTTAATTTTGTGATCATTAGTTTATTGTACAAAATTAAAATTATAGAAATTTTATCAGAAAATTTAGCAAGATTATTCAAATGAATTTCTTATTTTGATTCAGATTTCGCCAATGTATCAATTATTACATTCGATGCCAATGTTTTAGTGGACGTGACATTGAATTGAATGCCAGAATGTCTGTACTGTCAAATCGATTGAGTACTCATCCCAGAGACTCATCTAAAAAGAAGACTAACAATAATTTAATGAATAATAATAACCAGTTGTCGACGAATGGCTTCAAAAGGAATAAAATTTTATTTGGTTACAATCAAAATACAAATGTGGCCGAAGTGGCGCTTTAAACAACTTATTTATTAGAATAAGATTTATCTAATCAATTGTATCTAGTCTAATTAATTGTTTTCTACCAAAACTACCGATTTTGAATCAATAGTATCTGTCATTTTATATATTGTAACGGTTCACCACATTAGCCATGTCTTATAGCCATTACCTAACCATTATAAGTCAACTTTCCCATGGGTAGCTTACAAGCATTCTGTCCAGGATTCGCACAAACCCAGGAAGCGTTGCCGAGTGGTTTAAGCGGCAGCCACCCAAACCGAAGGTAGTCGGTTCGAATCCCTCCCGGTACACTGCCCCTTTCTTGTGTTTTTTCACAATGAGAGTGTTGAGAAGACTTGGAGGGCCAGAGGACGACCACCGCTCAAGTTTCGGAAGAACCGTTGAAAACTGATCCACCAGTTTGCTAGTTCGGAGCGTTCAGGTGTGCTCTTAAAACTGTGACACCATCCTTGAGTATCGTGTCCACAGGACGATATGCTCCATCCCTGGCAGTTCCTCTAACCGCTGTGCAGGGTAAAAGCCCGCAAGGGTTTGTAATAGAGGATTCGCACAAAACACAATATAAATGAAACCTATTTTGCTTTTATAATCCAAAGGATAAACTGATAAATATTTTTACTTAATACGGTGGAAACTCGATATAGTGGACAAGTAAATGTATAGCCAAACTGTAAACTATATCGAGTGGAAACAATAACGAATTT
>JAQGBR010000714.1:0-11364 GCA_034698525.1 Achipteria nitens | reverse complement strand
TTTCAAATTAGGAATAAATTGTAATTCACAGAAGAATTCAAGTGATTAATTACTAATCGTTTTATAAGAATAAAAAATCCTTTTAAAGACCATTCCTTTTAAAAAACTCTTTAATTTTATTTCTCTCTAAGGATCGATAGAAAAAAGACGTTTTCCTTATGATTGCAAAGAAGAAAAATATATATAAGTTTTATAACTTTTTATTCGTATCTTTTTGAGTGCATTTAGAAATCGAGTGAAAAATATTATTTTTATTATAAATTTTTTGGTAGTTCTATTCCAATAATTCAATTCTGTATCGCTTTTGAAAAAATAGTCGGCATTTGATTTAATATTTTTCTTATTTCATACGAAAAATTAGATTTCATTTCAAAATATGTGATCCTAGATGAAAGGTCTCTCTCTCTCTCTCTCTCGCTCTGTTCGGCAGATACTTAAAAACTTTGTGATTCAGTTGAATTGGAAATGAAAAATAATTTTTTGACTCAACTATAATGAAATGAGAAATAACCAAGTTTAAAAGTTGCCTTTCCAATCTAATCAGTTTATTTCTATATCAAAGTAATGAACATTGAAGTTACCCATCCCTTGGACTGCAAACTTAACTTTATATTAGTGTTCAATTGGATTGAAGTGAAAAATTTGATTTTATATTTCGATTTCTCATTTGAAATACACTTTAATATCTGTGCGCCGTCTAAGAGATGAGTGCAGTAAAGAATAAAAATTGAAAATAAAAAAATTGTTGCCATCGCCTGAGGGCTAGTATTTGTCCAGAACTCAGAACAAGAAGAGAGAAATTATACATTCAGTCATACTATTAGTGTTTGGAGAGAAAAAAAAAGTTCAATTCGTTTCTCTCTCTAAATATAAAAATGATTGAATATAAGACCCTTCTTATTAGTGTTAATAAGGATTCGGAGCTCTGACCAAATCTAAAGGTCTGGGGTTTTCTCACTCGCTAACACACACACACACACACACACACTATCGAGTGTTCTCTCATTAGAACGCGGTTTGAATTTAAAACATAATTTTAAGCCGAAAATTAAACAAAATTTTTTATGATTATAAAAAATTATATAAAAAGATAATAATAATAAAAAAATAATAACGAATTTTTGGTCATTTTTTTTATGAAGATTCAAATAATATATGGAATAAATTTTTGTGCAAATAATTTACATATGAATTCACTTTCAATGGCCTTTAGGCTGTTATTTCATAAGATTTTCTAAAAAAAGAAGAGTTTTATTATTAATTTTTGGCTCTATTTCTATACTATTTGGAGATATTTAACATAACATTTGTCAGTATTTGTGTTTCAGTCGGTAAACATGAAAAAGAGTTATTTCATATCAAATATAATCCCAGAGATCAGAACCCATCGGAATCATAACACAAACATTCAATACTGGAATTCCATTTTATTTAAGTCGCTCGGAATTTGTAGTATCCCTCTCCCCAAATACAGTAAAGCCCATTGAATTGTGACTCATGGGAAACAGGGGTTTTCTTATGTAAACCATATATTAAACAATAGTAATATTAATTCAATGTATTTAGTGGTTGCTATGCTTCCTAATTATTCTGAGAGTACTGTACTCTATGTGTATCATCGAAAAAGTCATAACTGAAGGAAAGACATAACTTTTCATAAACTTTTATTTTCTACTCTCTTATAACTGGATATAATAATTCTCATTCTCTTTAGTATTATATGAGAGCAATAAAAATAAATTCAGGACCAAAATTACTTTTGAAATAAAATAAATAATATTTTATTATTAAACTATCATATTTTTTTTAGTGCACAGCATCACCGATAAGGGATAGACCAGACATGCATTTTTTGGTGCGTATGTGTTGTGTGTGAAAGGAAAACATATTAACCACACGTTTCGGTAGTAAAATATAAAAGCATTTACTGAAAACAAATTCAAAAAATAAAATTTCATATAAAATACTGATCGCCAGCTTTAGATTTTGCTAGATTAATATGCGTAGTCAATAACAACAAAATCAATATCACTTGGAACAAGTTCAATATCCTGCCAGAGTCAAAGAGTACGTCAATATTTTCTATGTTAAGTTAGACATTCAAAACTGGATTACTTCATACTTTGTGAACAAAGCCTTAGAAATTATAATCAGTTATATATTGAAAGCTGTGTTTCGAGAAACTAATTCAATAAATTATTGGTCACCAATGGATCCACTGGTGCTAAGACTGTCTGCATTGTGTGCACCCCTAGGAATATTCGGAAGGGAAAATAGGGGGAGGGGTATGACTAAGTGAGTGTGTGTTTGTGTGTGTGAAAGAGAGAGAGAGCAAAAGTAAACGGAGAGCTCACACATGAAATACATTTGTTACACAACTATTGCCAATATTTGCAGATATTTTTGTGTGGAAATTGTAATATAACTTATAGACAAACACAGGGATGGAGTGTCTCAACTCAGTTGGAGAGTGAGTCAGTCCACAGACAATAATATTATACATAACTAATTGTTTGCTCTGACTCTCACACAAAAACATTGAATATCTGTTAGGACTATAACACTGGAAGTGGTCTTTCTCGGTACGGTGGTCACCATTTCTCTATTATATTATAATTTAGTATTAGACCAGCGCTGGCGGGTGCCGTCGAATTGCTTAATATTGGAGCTGGCACCCGATCCAATCTATCTTATCTAGATGTAATCTAGCACTGCTGTCCGATTTGTTGATGAGCTCTACCACCTCATAGAGATAGTGCTTCTCTCTGCTTATCGTTTGGAAAATCTATTGCCAGAGCACTGGTATCTGATTTCATGATCTGATCGCTTTGAGAAATGTCAGTTCAAAGCATTCATTTTGAGAAGAAAAATAAGTTTGACTTTTCTTCAAGTGTTTATGAACTAGGAATACATGCATTGATAAAATGCATAAATAATTGTATGTTTTGTCTGTTTTTCTTCTCTGAAAGTATATATATTTTGTTAGAAATGCTTTTCCAATACATAAACACTTTTTTTGTTGTTTGAAAAAACTATTGAATGTATTGACAAAACAAACACTTTATGCAAACAATTCATTTGTAAAGTGATATTTCATAAGAAAAAAACAACTTTTTCTGTCCGAATGACCGGAAAAACAATTGTCGAAAATTTTGGTTTTGTGTCCAATACTTCAATTTTTTTTCTCTTTTGATGTTAAACACAATTTTGATACATATTTTTGATTGAATCATAAGAGTCTTATCAGTGAAAAATTTCATTCAAATAAACATCAGATTTGAAATTTTTAAAACCACTTTTGATTTGATTTTACAAGAATTTCCCAAAAAATAAATAATTTTCCACAAAAAAGAAGAGATATTTATGTCTTCAGATTCGAAGTCAATAAACTCTATCAGAGAAGTGGAGAAAATATTTGTTTCGCAATTGGTTTTCAGTTGCGGTCATTTGAACACCGAATTCAAAGGTGAAACTAAATAATAATCAAAACTAAACTATCAAATATTCTAAACAGTAAATAATATTTTCAATAATAATAATATATATTCGATATTTATAGTGAACTCGTGGCTCATAAACTGAAAGCACCGGTTGTTTAGCCGAAAGCCACGAGAGTTCCAAAGTTTGAGTTTAACTTTTTTCTGGTGATTAACTCGAACTCTGCAAAAGGCTAGACGTGAGTCCAGGCTATCGGTATTGGATTGGAGAAGAGAGGAACAGATAGCTATTAGTGAATGAGTGGAAAGCCAGTCATAGCACTTCATACATAAGCTATAAAAAATAAACGCCAATATATTGAAGGGACTGTTATATAGTCAGAGTTGCAATAAAATGATTTTCTGATGGGCATATGATAGCCAGAGCACAGGCTTACCAAATGTTATTTTTTTTGCTAACAGAGAAGTTATATACCTGTGCTCTAATGTAACCAAAAGGCTTAGGGCTGTTAGAAAAAAAAATAGTATATATTCTGCATATCTATCAAGAAGTTTATTGAATGCACTTTTCGGTTGATCTCTCTCTCTCTCTCTCTCTCTCTCTCTCTCTCTCTCTCTCTCTCTCTCTCTCTCTCTCGATTGTGCCCACGAGGTATAGCCCTCTTTCTATTCGATATTCTACCCAAATGTCAGTTCAACGAATGCCACGAACACCGGTAGGTCAGGATGTGCTTTAGTTTAATGCACACGAGCTATTCAATGGCTTTGAAAGGTATTTTCCCTCTAATCTATTGAAAGGATCAGAATTATTGTCAACACTTATTAAAGAGTAGACAATAATTTTTAAATGATTGCATAAAAATTCATTTTTTATGCCAAACAAACAGTACTTCTAATCAAATATTTTCTCAATATTTTCTCAAAAACAGTACTTCTAATCAAATATTTTCTTAAAAATTTGATTTAACTCTCAATCTGATGATAAATTGAATTAAAAAAATGCCTCTTTTTAATGTACTGGTTTGTTATCGATTAGGTATTTTGTGTGGGTTTTTCAATGAACAGAGAAATAAGTTTTAGATTTTTTTTTGATAGAATTTTTCTTTACTCTAAAATAACTAATTTTATTGAATGTTTGATTAGTTTTTCACGAATAAAACACTTGAAAAATAAGTTTTTGCCGAAAATAAATGGCATTTTTCTGCTGATATATATATTTAACTCATCAGTATGATTGTATAGCTCCTGCCTGTGCTAATACATATGTATTTGAGAAATTAAGTTATTTTGGAATTTGAATTCTCGATAAGAAATTCATGATTTCTTTAATGAATTATAAGATTTTTATACCAAATATTTTCTCTAAAATATCATCTGATTATTTTGCCGGCACTCTCTATGTGTAATACCTGTGCCTTTTTGTAATCAATGGCAACACCAGGTGAATAGGAAATGCCCACAAATCGTATTAAAAAGACTAAGAAATCACAATCAGCAGATAAATGGACTGTGGGCAGAGCAGCCGGTAGGTCCCAATGCTCTGGGTCTGTACCCTATTACCTGACAGCCCAATACATATCTATTTAATTTTTACCCGAAATATAGTTATTGTTGCTCTCAATGGGCAAAGAATAGGGAATAATAATAATTTCATGAAAAGAGTGGTTTTGTGTCAGAAAAAAGTTTCGGAATTATTTCGTTAACCATTCATAAGAGGAAAGAGACGTTTGACTCAAGAAATGAAATGAATGTATGAATGAATTGAATGAATGCATGAATTGTATGAATACTTTGAACGCCTATTTAGCATACAATCAACGCTCAGACCTATTATATATTGTGTCAAATTTTTATATAGATTTCTACTATGAATTCACAGGTCATGTCCGCATATGTCCTGTCCTACCGCTGTTTGGCTTATTCTTTGTCTGGACCTGAAAAGGCCTGTCCTTATTCTTAGGACTCAAACATAGCTATTGATCGTTAAAATAGAGGAGAGAAAAGAGAGAGAGAGGAAAGAGAGGAAAGACATGACTCGTGTAATAAACATGTCTAACGTAGTGCACCGGTTGTACGTTCTCGACTGACAGACCATATGCAGAGCACTGGATGCAACACACAGAGTGCCGGTGCTCTTCATTATAAGATATAATGGCTATAATTCCTCGAAAAAGAGAAATGCTTTTACTTTTTGAAAGTCATTGAAAAAAATTGAATTTAAATGTAAATTAAGTTCACTTTTTATTATCTCAACTGAAGAGAGAAATCCTTTTGGAAGAGCTTTAATATACTTTTAAAGTTTTTGTCGGGAATTATCGCCAAAATGAAAGCTATTTTTATGGTCTCTTTCTCTATAAGTTTCGCCAAAATTCACAGAAAGAGTCGAAAGTTTTTGGCATTTTATTTATGTTTTCAAAACACTTAATACTTCTTAAGTATGAAAATTATCATAACTTTTATGAAAATTAAAACTTCTTTTTGTCTTTTTATGACATTTTATAAATAAAAATATTATTATTATTTTTTTCAGTAATATTTTAACTCTTTTTCTTCAAAAGAAATGAATGAAAATGTATATCAAATTTGAATAAATAGTTATATAATATTACACTTTATATTCAGTGCAAACAAATACAAAAATATATGGTTTTATATATCAAATAAATGATAATAATGTAAGTCAAGTATTAAAACAATTTTTCTGACTTTTCTATCATTCGTTAAAACAATTTTTTGTTATTTTTGTTGAGTAATCAAATATATTAAGTAAAATATAAAACAAAATTTTTATGTCAAAAAAGGTATAATAATTTATTCGGTGAGGAATATATTCATATATTTCTTCAACTGATAAGAGATATGTGAGAAATGAAAATAAAAATAAATAATATTTTTTTTATATTCTTATGTTTGACTACACTTTTCATTTTACTTTACATCACATCCAATGCCTTAATATCATTGAACTCAGTGTTGAAAAGTGTTTATTGAAATGTATTAAAAACTTTTCTATTTCTATGAGTTTCTCATTTGAATTGAATTTTTCAGAGAAATTGTGAAAATGAGTTAAAACTACTTTTTCTTCTGATTGTTGATTACATCCGAGAATTTCAATTACAGTACTTTACATATATTTTGCATAGATTTCAATAATCAATAGATAAAATATATTCCGTTTTTCGGTCAAAAAAAAGGTTTTATCCAAAATATGCAGATCTGGTTTCACATAATAACTGGCTATTAGACTATAACGAGATCTGGTGATCCACAGCACAGGTATAACTGCTATTTAAGTGAAAAGAAGGGATGAAACCTATGATATTAAATATTATATATGCCATCAATAGATACACGTATTGTAATAAGTATTGAAATATTCAGAAAACGAGAAAAAATATGTTCAGAAAATAGAGTCCGAAGTAAAAGACCTGAAATTATACTAAAGTGGGGTTTGAAAATCAAAACCACTTTTTATGAGTGCTGTTCACTTCGATGGTAGAGTAGAGCTCCCCTTTGAAATACGAGTCGTCTAAAAATTATTATTATAGTTGTCATTATATTTTGTCTGTTGGACTGACATCCCATTCCAGTCCACTAGCAGTCCAACGCTAAAATACGTCTGGGTATACCTGTGCTCTTCTTAAAAGCAATGGTATATTCGATACAGTGATATACGATGATTATATACCGGCGCACTTTTCTATTAGTGCACTCATTTGACTGGAAATGCCAGAGTGCACAGGCATGGCCTCTTCATCTCTACCTCTTCAGGTGCTGGGCTCTTCAACTGATGGTTTTCCCCTTTTTGATTCGGTCCCTCCATTGCCTGACTAAACTCACTTTTAAATGAATTCAAAGACTTTTTTTGACGAAAATATATAATAATTTTAAATCTGATTTACATTTAATTAGTATTTTATAGTAAACGAAGAGAACATTCAGTCCTAACATAACATTGAAAACAGAAAAAACAAATTCGTTTTAAAGAAATGTTTAACAACATTGAGGTTCTAATAGAGGAAAAAAGTCTATTTGTATGCCTATCTGCTCTCGTATTGCTACCTGAGTGAACAGCCACAACCCCTCTTTCCCTGTCCGCCAGCAGACAGATTGCGTGACTTATATTTTATTATTTTTCAAATGTTTTTCAGTTGAGTTGAATATAAATATTTCTCTCTCTCTCTCTCTCTCTCTCTCTCTCTCTCTCTACTTATGACACGAATAGTTGTTTTGTTTTTCAAATGTTTTCTCCAATTTCTTCGTCAAAATTATATGTGAGAAGTCATTGAAGACTATGTGAAGTCTAAACTGAATTCGGTTTAAAAGAAAATAGCAGTAAATCTGAAGCCAATCTTCACTTCATAACTAACGAGACAACCGCACACATAGCCATAACTATTGCTGTGCTATAAGAAGAAGCTGTTGGCCAGAGAGCTGGTATGCCATTGGCCTCGAGTTGACTTTTTATTATCTTTAATTAGAATAATGTATCGCTCTTTTCAATTATTTTTATGGACAGAATAATTAACTGGAAATTGCATCCAATTTGGCAAAAGAACTATGAGAGGGAGCAAAGTTTCCTGGTAATTTTGGCTCAATTTAGTATGAGAATTGTTTCACCAAGATTGTTATTGATAACCTTTGCTTGAAATAATTTTCTTCAACTATAAGTGACAATTCATTAATTAATGACGTAAAGTATGTTTAAATAGCACCAGGAGGACAGTCGTGTATGAGTTGTGCAAACGAAAAGAGAATATATGATCAAAAAAGGATTATAGGGATCAGTAAATAGTCTTAAACTAACATTTGGTAATCCATTGCAATATTTTATAATAAAAAAGTTTGGGTTAATGTTCACTGAATTTATATTCAGATCCAATACATATACTATTCGTTTAGAATATAAACTAAAATATATTTAAAAATATTAAACTTATTTCGTTAAAGGATTTGATGGGAAAACCACTTTTTTCTTGAGTTAACAGAAATGAGTTATTTTTAAAATTATTTCTACTCTCGATTTGTGACACGAAAAAAGTTTTGGATATTTTTCAAACATTTTTAATTGAAAAAAATCAGTGAGAATATTGAGAATATTATCAATATTTAGTTGTGTGCTCAAGCTAGTTTAGTTTGACTTTTATGCTCTTTGCACCAAACAGGCACTGGTGCTGTGCACTTAATTTATGTATTCATTTGTCTTTGAAATATGGATTACATGCGAAAGAGTTATTAAAACAAGAATTTCTCAGTACTTTTCGAGTTATATATTATATAATTTATTAAATGAATATTTTTTTTATTACTTCAGATATTCCGGTAGTAAATAAAGATCAGACGGACGGGTATGGGAGAGAAAATGATATGTAGAGAGATTGGTCTCTTTCCTCTGACCGTATGCTGTGCTCTGAGAACAAACATGTATTTTTCTGATAAAAAACTTATTAAAAAAAATTATATCAAAAAATGTTGTGCTCTGAGGGCATGATTTTTCAAAAAAATTAAAATCGTTTATTGAAATAACATTTTCGTCAATATTTGGTAAAAATTATTATTTGAAGAAAAAGGAGTTTAATATTAAATCTGAAGAAATAAAGTACACAAAAATCTTCGCTCAGAAATCCAATAAAATAGTTATGATTTTCGATTTGAAAAAAATAAAATACTATTTATTTTCTTTAAATTCAATGCCTTTAAGCGATAGTAAATACGAAAAATCTAATGAATTCTCTCTCTCTCTCTCTCTCTCTCTCTCTCTCTCTCTCTCTCTCTCTCTCTCAACTCTGGGTATGCTTTTCGGCTAAAATTGAGATTAAATTAAAATATTTTTCGATTGAATTATTCGAAATATTTTTATTTTTTGTAAAATAATGTTTAGATGTTTATCAACATTAGGATCAATGAAAAGCATTTTATTTTCAAATAAATATTTTTCTCAAACATTTGAATAACAAAATACCGAATAGAATAGGATTTCTTTTGTTCAGAGAAGAGAAAAGTATAGTAAAACTAAAATAGAGTATTGAATAACTTTGAGTTAAAATATTGAAACATTTCTTTCTTCTTATCTCAATCTTTCAGTTGAATAACAAATTCTATTAATAAATATTTTCTTTCATCAGTTTTTAAGAATAGTTTGAGAGCTGAGAGTAAAAAATGCATTTTTATTATTACACAGAAGTTATATATTAAAGTAAAATAAAAAAATAAGAGACGAATGAAAAATAAATATAACTTCTTATTCGTGATTCACATCTAAGGCATAAAGAACTCAAAATATAAATTTAATGTTATATTTACGGATAGATACTGTATTTTTAACGGATCAGTCTTTCCCTTTTATGTGGAATTTCTTCTCTCCATTCCTCTGGAGAACAATAGTTTTGTTTTCAAATATAGTTTTTTGTTATTTAGAGTATATAAAAAGAAAAAGTGTATTGAATTTTATATTAGGTTTCAATTTCACGACCACTTACTGAATGACTAACTTATCTGTTATCCAAATCTGGGCTTTTCTCTCAATATTTCAATATTAGGATTGTATTAAAAGTAGGGCTCCAATAGTAGGACTGTTCTAAATATTCGAGAAATTCAAGTAATTTTTATGTTAAAAGAGAGAGAAAAAGAAAATTTAATTACTTTTTGGTATTGTTTTTGTTTTTCAAATAACTTTTGTTTTATTTAAAAGCAAATTATGTTAAAACTCTTTAAATATATTAAAAGTTTCCGAAAAACATATTATGAAATAATTTTGTGGAGTAATACTCAAAGTAGTGAAAAAAATAAGTAATCAAAGTTTGAAATCAAAATTTATTGAATAATTTAATAGAAAATGAAAACATTTTTTTCGCCAAAATATTTGCCGAAAGAAATGTTTTATTTCTCTCCGATTGAAATATTTATTATATTAAACTCAATTTCGAAAAGGCACAGAATTTTTTAATTAAACTGGAAACATTTAATAATTAATCTAGCATAAAAATAATATGAAGTCAGAGTTATTTAGCTGCCATTCCCTCAGCACTGAATTAAAATTCATTACATATTATTTGGGAGAAAGTATTAACTCAAATGAGAAAATCAAATGAATTGAATCCTAGAAATTGATGAACATTTGAATTGATTGAGTTGTCTCTCACTGTCTGACTCTATCTCTCTTTGATTTTTAATGAAAAAACACACACACAGTGTCTAAGAGTAGAAAAAAAATCGACTCTCTATGTCTGAAATTGAGAAAGAGATAGATGTACTAGCAAACTAACACACTGATTGAAGGTAATGGGTTTTCAAAACCTTAATTAGGTAGAATTAACCAAGCTCATCTAATTTTAATAATCAGTTCTTTAACTAACACTAGAGATGATAATTATTTTGCTCAACCCTTGGCTACGTCTTTGATCGCACAAATTTATTAATGTTTTCTGATTTGATTGGGAATAAATTTTTCTATTCACTTGTGATGACTGCCCTAAAAGAATCCCCTCTCTCTCCCTCTCCCGCACACATTCACTTGTGATATACTAAATGATATGTCTGTCTCTAAATAGTTAGACTGCCGCACAGGTATGTCTATGACTTTGGTCAGATGTACGATCTGCTAGTTATGGAGTGCTAGAATAATTATAAAGTTTATAAAAATTTGAGCTTGATAAGAATTGTAGTATTAGTCTATGCTTTTTAAGTCATTATCTAATGATTTTCTTCACATTTCATTTGATTCTTGGATCTTATTTTTCTCGAAAATCTTTAAATGAGTTTATATTTTATTTGCAGTAAAAATATTTTCTTAGATCTAATACAAGGAATTCATTCTTAATTTGATGGTAGGACCGGACGATTAGCGCCGGCTATATTAAGTATGAAACACACATTCATATAGCGATTATTTATTGCTTGAGATATGGATATCAGTGAATAAAATCTT
>JAQGBR010000713.1:0-11364 GCA_034698525.1 Achipteria nitens | reverse complement strand
ACACATAGCGAGAGAGATGTTGACAGATCACAACCTAATTTCTAAATATTCTGTGTAAATGTAAATTTATATGAACACAAGGTAACATTTGCTTTTGAATAAATTTTAAGTCAGTTTTAGTTAAGTTTTAATTATTTGTACCTTTGTTTGCCTCTGAGACAAGTTTTTCTGCTCGAATCCAAATAAGGTATTCTTTCAATTCTGTGAAACCATTCGGAAAGAATCTTATCTTTTTGTGACTCATTTTATTTTATTTTATTATTTTTTTTGGAGTCATTAAAATACTTCATTAAAATATATTACATTTTATTTAATAATCGTTTTATATACAAAGGAATGGTTTATCTAATCCGCGCCCGAATCTAATTCAGTTAAAAGTCTTTTAGAATTATTATAGGAAATTCGTTGGCATTCCTTCAAATGATATATCCTTATAATATGTAATTAATATGCGCTGCACTTCAAAATTATATGCAATTTAATAAGAGAGCCCTTTCATTGTAGAAAAGCTAAAATGCAAAACATATAAAAACTAAATATATTTTTCTCGGAACAGTCATATAAATCAATGTTATCTCTATATTAACCCATATTATTGTCCGCATTGATATGAATATATTTTCAAATAAAGTTTCTAAATATATATATTATTTTTAAGAATATTTATTTAAATAAATTTATGTTTCACTTAAACAGCACTAGACTTCATAGTTAACTCAATTTTGTGAACACATATCTTATATTCCAAAGCAATATGTGAATTCAATTTTCCAGGATTATGATTCAAAATAACAAGAATTATGAGTTTGACTCTTCCTTTAAGAGCCATATCTCTCGTTTTTAGTTATTATTTTATGACATATTTTACTCTTAAGCCTAAAACTCATACAAAAGAGATTAAAGGAAACGAAACAAATTGTATGAGTTATAGATTTTTCAGAATTAGATGTTTTGAAGTTATGATAGAAAGTAATTCGTCTTTCAATATGTTTCCAATATATATGATTCCAATATATATGTGATTATATCGACGATATTGAGTGTCATTCGTGTTATAACTTATAAGTCGTGTTCTTTTAATGAAAATTTGGCTTAAATTCACTGACTTTTTCCAGTTTTATATATATTTCATTTTTTGTGTTTCTTGCGATAAAAGTTGAGTCGATATCGAAACGTGTTTTAAACCTCTTTATCATTAAAGAAAGGCACAGCTATTGTCTGAATTCTGATCGAGTGTTATACCACCAAAACTGGACTCTACGCCACTTTTTGGCGATATTTCATCGGAGACCATCTCAAAAGAAAATCCATTATTTCCTCACAAATAGAGATACAGTTGAGTACAGTTCAGGTTTGAACTCACATAAGATATGGTCTTATCTTTCGTTTGCTTCGAGAATGAAAAGACTGAAAAAAGACTCAAAAGAATTCATAATAACTCGAAATGTGTTCAGAATTTCAACGAATTTTACAGAATATAACAAAAATAGTAAAAAAAATGGGAGAAAATCATTCATTTCTCGATTAATGACCGCTTAAACTGAGAACTGAAATATTTATTATATCTTAAATTTTTAGTGATTTCGTATAAAATTCATTCATTATTTCCATAAATATCTGACTATTTTGACAAATCACTGAACTTATTATTAGAAAATTATTTGAAATCCAGAAAATGTCAAAAACATTTTTGCAATAAATCATCTCTCAATTGAATTTAAGGACATTTTATTAATTTTTCATTCTGTTTGAGCACATCTTACAAATCAAAATTTATTTATTTATTTCATAACTGAATGATAACTTTAATTGAAAACATATTATTCTTTTCATTTGATTGTGAAAAATATATAATCTATTCAGAGATTTATTATGAATTCTTTGCTCATTTATCCTATGAGTATTATTACTGTATAAATAAACTTGTTAAATTATAGTCCAAAGCATAAGAGTGAGAAAAAATCTACTCAAGTTCGTGATCTATTAAATGAAAGGTTAATTTAAACACTGAGAATAACTTCTATAACTTGAGATCCGTTTAAATTAATTATTGTTTGAATGACTCCTTCAATGTTTTGGTTAACAAAAATTCTCAGTTCATTAAAAATTCTTTTGAATTTTGTGAGATTTTGTTGGCACCGGTTTATAAAAATCAATCCCAAAACGTTTGGCTCAAACTAATTGTTTCTTAACCTAAAAAACTTCGATTAATAATATTTTTTGAGTGCATTTAACAGCTTTTGAATACTCTATTGTGAAATGTATTCATTTTGATGTCAGATCTGATAGACACTATACAACGCTTTTCACACATTATTTGATGACAAGTCTATAATTAATTGAAATTTGCCTTAAAGTCCAAATCAGTATAATTTAATTCAATTCATTTCTATAGTATAAAGTTTTTAATTAAGTTTTCAATCATTGATTAGTCATTGAATGAATCTATTAATGGCTAGAATTCATTGAAACTAAAAAGTTTTAACTAAAATATTAATCGAAATACTTTTGGTTTTTAAAAATTAAATAAATGACTAAATTTTGTTCTGATTTTATTTCACTTCTTTATTGAATTAAAATAAAAAATAGCCTCAAATATGTAGCTCTAAGACAAATGCCTTTTATGTTATCTTTAGGAATGTTTTGTGTTTCATAACAAATTGTTGGTTTTTTCAATAGTAGATAAATAGTAGATAAATAGTAGATAGATCAGATTTTTATCATTCAATAACAACAAATTAATTAAATGCCAAAAATTATTTGCGACCCAATTATTTGGATTAATTAAGAAAATACAGATTTGCCAACAATTTATTGTTTAGTTTAAAATTTAAACTTCTAATCTAAACTAGTAAATAAGTAAACTAGCAAGTTTCTAAACAAAATAATCACTAATTGAGTCGAATTTGTGTTTCAGTGCTTTTTCAGTTTAAGTATTTTTTTACTGTACATAGGCGTACAGTTTCTGACTAAAGCTTGTTCGCATTTTCTCTACAATTGTATGTAAACAAGCAACAAAAATGTGATTCTTATAGACGTAATGTTAAATATAGACGTATAGATGGCATAACTTTGATGTTAAGTCTCATTCAGTTTATTCTCAAACAAAAGATTTGAAATACTTTTCGACTAATTATTAAAATTATTTATTAATTATTAGATTAAATCAATTGATTGGACACACATTTAATTAATATATTGACTCAAAATTTTAATGAAAATGAGTGAAGTCGGGGATCAAACAGAAGGCAAACCAACAAAATTAGATTCGAGTCAGTGTTTGGACACAATTCACGGCAGAAGTGATGTCTCTTTAGATTTGTTTCAATTCGAGAGAATTCTCAACGAAAACAGTAAAACAAAATGGACTGCAATTCAAGCAAAACATTGCAATCAAAAGGCAGTCATTATTTTGGAGAAATTAGCGTTTAATGAGTCAAATGTCAAACAAATACTCGAAGACCAGTCTTCAGGTGATCTCAAACGAGACTTTCATAACGATATTTATGGCAATTACTTTGCATTTCCAAGAAGTGAATTGAATGCCATTAAGACAACTATTATACATCCGGCCACTGATCGACACATCAATAAATATCTCAAACAAGAGATACGGGTCTTATTGGAGACAATAGACATCTATAATCAGATAACTCTGCCATACATTGAATCTCAACAGTTGTCTCTCCAATGGGTCCAAAATATTTTGGATCATAAGTCAGAGTCCGAGCGATTAGTCTGTGATATCGAAGACCCGGAACTGGGATTTGTTTTATTACCTGACATGAAATGGGATGGCATTCAAATGGAGTCATTCTATTTGGTGGCCATTTGTCGCAAATCAGGCATTAAATCGTTGAGAGATCTGAATGAAAGCCATTTACCGCTTCTCAACAATATTAAGACTAAGAGTTTAGAAGTCATACATAAGAAGTACGGACTTAAGAGCAGTCAATTGCGGACATACATTCACTATCAGCCCTCTTATTATCACTTACACATTCACTTTACTTCATTATTTTACGAGGATTCGGGCTCTAATGTGGAGAGGGCTCACCTCTTGGACACAGTCATCAATAATATCACTTTAATCAACGATTACTACCAAAAATCTAATCTATTATTTCCGGTTCGAGAAAATGATCCCATTTTTAAACTATTTTCCGATAAAAATCTCATTTAATTAAACTTTTTTTAATTTCTTTAAATATATCCCAAATTAATATTCAATACATTTATTGTAATAAACTCTACGAAACATTGAAAAGAAAATATTGAAAAAATAAAACAAATTTATTGATTAATTATTTAGTGATCTATCAATTGATGTTTGGCTCAATTTAAGAGCAAATCTAAAAAACGGCTCAAATATTTTAATGTCATTTCAAATATCTGCTGAATCTGAGGGCCATTAAGTGTTCTGAACCCGTCCTTCGCTCCAATACTATTGACATTTGAAAGTTAATTGATTCCATGAATGCAGATATTTGTTGGATATTATTCTCTTTGATTACAATCAGATAAAGCAAACCCTTAGGACTCAAAAGTGATGAAATAGTTAGCAAAAAACGATCGATTACTTGTCTGCCATCCATTCCTCCGGCCCACGAACTACTGATATCACAGGTGCCGACCTTTAAATAAATTAATACTTATTTACTGGAATACAAAATACAACATATTTTTGAATAGTAATACTTCATGAATAGGTGTCGGCACATATGGCGGGTTAAATATAAGCAAATCTATTGAGTTTAATAACCGGTCGTTTAGGGCTTCTGTCAGATCAGTCCTCACTAATTGAATGCTTCCATTAATACCATTAACTAAACCAGTCTTTTGTGTCGTTAATAAAGCCTTTGCGTTGATATCAGTGGCTCTTTATATAAATTTTATAATAATTAAAACCATTAAAAAGTTTAAATACTTTACAAAAATAAGCATTTATTTGGACCCAAAGCTTTGCTCACAGATGTTATGACAGCACCCGAACCACAGCCGACTTCTAAGCAAATCAATGGACTGTAATCGACAAATATTTTATTTAATGTTTTGAAACTATTTTGTTGACAATTATTACTTAATTTTGTCTTTAATTAATTGTAAATCTTTTTCGATGGCATCGATTAGAAGAAAGGTATCCTCTGAGGGCTCGTAAACAAAATCAAAATCATTTTTAAATATATCCGAAGGAAATATCGGGGTTTCCATTGATTTTAAAATCCATTTATTTTTAAAAATATTTTAATTTAAAAGTCGTGTAAAAACAGCAGTCATTAAAAAAAAGTAAACAAATGGTGTGACCATTAAATACGTATAAATTAAATATTTGGCGTTTCCTTTAAAATTGTCGACAATTTCGACAATAATTGTCGAAAATTGTTTACGTAATATATGTGTCAACTATTGTAAACAAATTGAATAATAAATTGTTAAATAAATTATTGGTTTTATCTTTAAATTTAAATAAACCTATTAATTAAAGTGTCAAGATGATTTTCAAGTTTATGCCATTTTGTTTGAATAGAAACATTAATTTCTTTCAATTAAAAAGATTTATCTCAATTACAAAACATCTAAGAAGTGATCAAATAATTACTAGAATTAAATTTAAATCTTTAAATCACTTCAATAGCAGACAATTAAATGATATTCAAATCAAATATTTGTCATCAAAAGTGGATCCTTTGGATAATTATAAGTTAAGAAATGAAAGATTTGTGGCAAAAACTCTTATGAATTCATTTAATCTTAAAGAAGAAGACGTGGACACAATTTTTGAAAATTATTCTGCATTCAAACAAATACCTGTAAATGATTTACAACACATTATTTCCTTATTAGAGTTCAGACAATTATCTTCTCCGGAATTGGCGACCAAAAGATCGTGGGTTCTATTGACAGACAAACTAACCCTTACTTCCGGTTTAATTAAATTACAAAAATACCGATTATTGGATGAGATTAGAAACGGAAAGACATATATATTTTGTGTCTTTTTAGTCGATGAAAGTCTTAGTCTTAAGAGTTTTAGTCGACAATTGGAAAACGTTTGCAAAAGAATTAAATCCAATTTAACTGAAAATCGTTTTGTTTTGTTAAGTGATTTCGATGAGAGAATGGATTACTTTTGTAATAATTTAGACATTAATTGTGAAACTTTTTGTTCAGTCGTTAGAAATAATTTCCATATAATTAGAAAAGATATGAATCACATTAAAAGTGTTATGCAATTACTTAAACAAAATGGTATTTCAAACGAAGACCTAATCAAAGATCACTGGATTTTTCTTCACAACATTAGTCTTATGGAAAAACGTATAGAGGAGTGCAAACAAAGTCAATACCCGATCGGGACGTGGCTTCTCCGATGTCAAGACTCCGTATGGCATTCATTGCTGAAGGGATGGAAAGAAGATATGGAGGTCTTAGGCTCTCATAACGACAAAAAGACATATTTGACTCAACGATTGAATTGCAGACTCGAAGACATCGATTATTTAGTCGTTAAAAATCACAGACTTTTGACTATTAGACCAAAAAAATTAGAAGAAATAATTACATATCTTTACCAAAAGGGTTATTCCTCTTCAGATATTAGACAATTTCCACGAGTTCTCAATTATAACATCGATAGAATCAAAAGACGACTACAGGACCACAATATCCCATATATTAGACCTCAACTCAATATTATTTGTAAGACTGAAAAAGAATACAATCAATTGAAGGACTCTTCACTCAAAAAATAGTTCTTTAAATTCAAACAACAATTTTGATAAAAGAAAAAATTATTTAAATTTATAACAAAAATCATTTAATTCGTAGTTTAATATCTATTCCCTGTTCTTCTGGTAATAATCTTCGTCTAAACACTTCATTTGAAGACAAATAATCGACTAAAAGAGCGTAAATGAAGATAACCAGTGATATAATGTTTAGAAGGAAGGCTTCCTCTGGCATTTGCCACGAATTTTCCGTTTCTCTAATCTCAATGAATCGCCATTTGTTTGTCTCATTTGGATCCGAATTATTTGAGTTTAGGCTAATATTTGTAGTGATGGGCCCGACATCGATATTACTGTTTAAAGTAAAAGTCAATTGTATTAACTGTAAAACGAGTACTGAAATCACTTACTTATCACTTATTCTCAATTTATCACTGTATCCAATAACAGCTGTTCCACAAACAATAGTAAAGACAATTCTGCCTAAAAAGCTGTGGACTGGTATTAATGATAGTTGGATATCATATGTGAAACGCGGAAATACAAAGATTATGATACCCGTCAGCCATACCATAACTATAGATAACATTGAGAGCAATCCCAGCCATGAGTGCACTGAATAAAAGTGAACGCAATTAATGTGTTCGAGTGATATAACCACTGAATAGATGCCAATCATGAAGAATATCAGTGTTGTCAGAGTGACAGTCGTGTGCAGGAAATTTAATGCACCGGAAGACCAGCCCCGGAATATGCGGTGCACTAATATTCCTATTCAATAGATAATCAATATTTATGTCATTAATATATGGCATAAAAATGTTATGTTTTTAGTGAATATTAAGTTCTATTAATACAAACCAAAACCAAAGCCACAAATGCCTAAAGTCATGAAAAATATATGAAAATTGAAATAAGTTCTGTCCTCTAAATACCAGTCCAAACCATCCAAATGATTGTAAATCCAATGAGCGGTCGCGAAGATAACAAACACTAAGAATTAGTTATTAAAAATGGTTTCAATTAGTTTTAATACTCTTTAAATCATTTAAATTAATGAATATTTGATTACAATCGAGAATTAGTACTGCACTCAATTCGACCAAAAACTTAATACTATCCAAAGGACTCATTTCTATGTCATCCGAAGCTATTTGAATGTCGTCTTCATTAATAACAGTGACTCCCATTTTCTTGGCTTCAGTTTCAGTAATATTTTGCTCTCAAATATCAAAATCTATATTAATATCATTGAATTGACTAACAAATGGATGGAATACCTGTTAATATCTCTAATTTCAAGGCCTTATCCTTTTCCAAGTTTTGTTTGATTTGAAAGTCTTGATCAGAGGCTGAGTTGAGTTTCTCTTCTAATAGTAGTTCTCTTTTTGTCTCATCTTTTATAGAAATAATCATTTCCTCGACATTTGGCTTATTTTCAATTTTAAAAGACTTGTGTCCACTCAAACGACTGGACATAGTATTGAGAGTACTCTTAAGCCAACCGCCACTTTCCGCTGACTTTATATCTGTGGTCAGACTCCCAGTGTTTGACTCTTTTGCTCTCTTTTTATTCAAATCCTTTTTAATTTGATTCACGTCTTCAACGAAGTGATCGTTTGCGTCTACAAACTCTTCATCTTCTCGTTTGTCTTCTTCTTCATCACCGAAATTGTCTTTATTTTTATCACTCATTGAATTCAAATTTAATTCAAAACTCAATAATAGACTAAAAATCGAATTCAAAGCACAGAATGAAATGCTTTTCGTATTTAGCGCTCAATTAGTGTTCAAAAGTCAGTGCTTTGAAACTCAAGCACTGAATGACTGAATGCTCACACCTTTTGGCGCGTAAATTACGTCAAATTTTGTAATTTTTGCGTTGAATTGAAGTAAAATTATTTTAAGCGTTATTTGTGTTTAATTTAAACATTTGTCTTATGTTTGCGACCATTGAATACGTATTGATATCTGTTTTGAAAAATTTTAGTTTAAATTAAATTAATTTATTATTTTGTGTTTGAATTTTGAATTATTTGATGAGAATATTGTTTGAATTATTCGGTGATCTCTTCGGTTATCCAATGACTTTGGGATCAAATAAAACCCCAAAATTCAGTGCTTTTTTCAAAAATGAGTCCAAAAAACGAAAAAACGACGAAATGAATGGTTTTGTGAGTGAAGACAACTTTCAGACAATTAGTTTAAACGATAATCAAAGGTATTGTTCTTAAGATATAATAGATTTTATTGTTTTTAATTTAAAAATATTTGTTTAAAAGATATGAATCCCATAATTATGAGACGCCGTCCAAACGCTCGCGAATAGTAGTCGAGACTAAAATGTCTAACAATTCAAACAGAAGTAATGAAAACGACTTTACTTATAATTACCATTTTTTAACCCTTTTTTAACTTTTTATTTAAACCTTTGTTTTGCAAAAAAAGACACTCAAAAGTCTGGAATTTTTGACACCTTTCGCAGAAAGTGGCGGAAATTTACAGGAAAACCCGCCATCGATTCGGATCAGATAACAACTAATTCAGAAAATACGTCAGTTGTCAACACTTTGAGCGACGACTCCGCCATTCGTTATACTTCTGGAAGTGTTTCCATTGAAACAAATAATCGAAACTCAGATATAATTACCACAAATGAGTCAATAATTTCAACAAAACAAATGCCAAACCGTTTAATGGAGTTTCCATTACTGGGAAATACACTTTTTAAGCGAAAGAGAGCTATCGATAGATATAAAGACAGAAATGACAAACAGGTCTATCAAAAGCTTCTCGACAGTCATACTTTGGCATCCCTTACCTTTCCTCCAATTGTCATAAGCCATCAACAAATTGTCAAAAAACCAGAAGTAATTGATTTGTGTTCGTCTGTGAGTCCCCTCCAAAAGCAAAGCCCTATTTTGAAACAATCATCGGTTCCGCTCTTCAATACTGAAACGTTAGACAAGAATTCAAATTTGGATTTAATCCAAAGAATTAAAAGTAAAGGAATGATAGCTTCGGAACTGACAACAAATAACTTAAACAAAACATTTGAAAATTTCTATGACTTTAGAAGTACTCAAAACTTATACGAAAGGCAATCGACTCCAAAATTGTATTCAATTCCGGAAACAATTCCAACCGAAGCGAAGACACCCGACATTTCTGTCAAAAGAGTTTCGACTGAAGCGCCCGAAAGTTCAAAAAAATTCAATGATTTGGTTAAACAGAAAAAGGATTATTTGAATTCAGACTTCACTTCAGATTTGAGGGAAAGCCTAATAAAAAGCACTGAATATCGCGACAAACATTTGACAAAATCTGAATCAAAATTAATTGAATTTAAAAACAAAAGAAAATTTGATTTGTCTGCGAGTAATGATGTTTTTAAATCAGCCCTCACTCGAGCAGAACTCACACCTTTTGTACCATTTATTGGATTTGATGACAGATTTGAAGAGGAAGAGGAGGAAGAGTCAGTTTCTGACTTTCCTGAGTTGACTCCTGACATGAATAAAGAGATTGATTCGGCTCTGAGACTCTCCCCTTCCAATGAAGTACTTTGTGAAGGCTTTTCGATGCAAATTTGCCGCAAAGATATGGAAACACTTAAAGGTCTCAATTGGCTGAACGATGAGGTCTTTATTTTGATATTTTAATAAACATTTTATTAATTAAAAATAATTTTCATTAAACAGATTATAAACTTTTATTTATCTTTAATCGTCGAAAGAGGAAAAAATGATAACTTCAGTACTGTTTATGCATTCAATACATTCTTCTATAAAAAATTAAAAGATAACGGACCCCAAAGTCTTAAACGTTGGACACGAAAAATTGATGTCTTTTCGAATGATTTTATTTTTATACCCATCCATTTGGGAATGCATTGGTGTTTAGCTGTCAGTCCCACTCTTTTTAATTTTTTTATATTAACTAATTTTTGTCTAAACAATAGGTAATCGATTTTATAAATAAACGAATAGATTATTACGACTCTATGGGTGGCAATAATATGGATTGTGTTCACTCATTGAAGGCTTGGCTTCAAACTGAAAGTCTGGATAAGAAGAAATGTGAATTCCCTATGACTGAGTGGACACTACAAATGGTTAAAGATATCCCACAACAGGGAAATGGCAGCGATTGTGGAATGTTTACCTGTAAATACGCCGAATATATTTCTAGAAAAGCAAAAATCAATTTTTCTCAGGTTTTCGATAATATTTTTATTTTAAAAAACTTTTCTAACAATTTTTAAATTAAATTTTAGGCACATATGCCTTACTTCAGGAGACGAATGGTTTACGAAATATTAACAAAACAATTGTTATAATCAACGCTTATATTTGAATCAAACTTTAAAGCATTTGTAAAAACTATATTCCATTAATAAGACATTAAATTCAATCGACTTTTAAGTTCACACCATTTTGTAAGTCATTAAATGATTTGAGTATTTATTTAAATATTAATACAAAATTAAACAGTATTTTAAAATTAATGTTTTGTCGATATTTGCTTTGAATTCATAACTAAAAATGAGTAACAAATTTAAATTTTGAATGTTTTGAAACATAAGATTCTCTTAATTTTTATTTAATTTAATAATTAAAATATTCTAACATTTAAT
>JAQGBR010000712.1:0-11364 GCA_034698525.1 Achipteria nitens | reverse complement strand
CTTCAAGTTACTTGAGTATTTATAAACTAAACTTCCTAAATTTTCAATGTTTTCTTTCGCAATTTTATTTTAAAATAAATTTATAAATTGGTGAATTTAATTTGATAAAATTATAAAATTTATAATCTGTCAAGTAGTCTTAAATTTTATTAAACATTTGTGACTTAAAATAATTAAATTAATATAATTCCTGGAATTAATGAAATCAATACTACATTTGTTTTTTTAAGAACTTTTTAAAGCTGTAATTTTTTCATTAATAGTAATTTAAAATTTGCAACAAAACTCTAGGTATTTAATTGGGCAAAAGATTAAACGACTTTTTTAAATATTTGCAATACAATCATTTGAAAATATTTTGATTTTTTACAATTTCAATTTAAAAAATTTCCGTTTTATTTTATCAAGATAACTCACATTTGGCCGCTAATTATTACTTGTCTTATATAATTTTCGGTAAAGAAATAAAAACATCATAAGAATTGTTTTATTTCCAAAACCACCATTAGATTTAAAGTTTCACATTAGTTGGTCCCCAGCAACAAGAATGTTTAAGAGATAATTCATAAATTTAGATCACCTTTTCCTTTAAGTTTATTAAGAAATTAAAATTTATTATTTATGGTAAAATTTCAGAAATCATACTAAAATGTATCATTTTTACTTAGAATTAACGTTACACTTATGAATACATTTCTACCCATAAGTTGATTTAATTATTAATTTTTTGAAAAATTTGAAAATAATTTTACATTATTACCCTTGACTAGTTTTATAAAATCAAATTAATACAAACCTACGAATTAAGATATTTTAAGATAATACTAATTTCCTTATTTTCAAAACAAATGATTATAAAATTAAATCACCAATAAATCGTAACAGTGTCCCTGATCATTTGATTATGAAGTTTCAGATATCTCCTCATGGTCATACATAAATAATGTTCTACATTTTTTTAAGCTACCCCATCACTACTTATAAGAAACAAAAATTTATTTTAAAATAAAGAAATTTCCAAGAAGAATTCTATTTGTATATTCTAAATTAAATTTAAAGAAAATATTTTTTGGAATCAATAGAATAATTAAATTTTTGATTTCTAGAATATATTTAAAAACTGTAATTTTATCATTAAATTCAATTTGAAAATTACAACAAAATATTAATTTATATATTTGGCCTACAGCCCAAAAAAAATTTATATTCAAAAACCAGTCTTAAATACTGATTATAAGCCATTAGATTTTATTTATTCAACCAATTAATTAAACATGTATTTTCGAAAAATTAGAAAAGAAAATTTACGTGATTATTATAATTATTATAATAATCGTGCTTTCCAAATAGGTAATTTAATTTTTATTTTTATATACAAATTTAATTTATCGAATAAATTTATCGAATAAATGTTTAATAAATATTTTTCCCGTATTTTTAGTTAAATTATTTGCTCATAGAAAACTTGTTTAATACTTTTAGTTCAAAAACATTTTTAAATAATAATTTATTTGATTCGAAAAGAAAATTTTGAATGCATTTTATATTTTGAATTATTGAAAATCAAAAAATAGACAACAGATTAACAGAACATTTATTTAAACAAATGTTTACTAAAACTATTACTAAAATTGTTTTAATTTACACTCAAATCCAAAACCTGAGATAATTTTCACTTTAACGAATTGAGCCCTGTGTCACCGTTTACTACCAGTAATGCGACTCCTTTAGTCAACTATTTTATCACTTCGTATGCATTCAATTCAAACATCAAATTTATTTAAATATAGTTCTAATACCTAGTCATCTATTCAGATAAAATTCATAAAAAAGCGACGGCAATGGTGGTCAACTCTTGCCTGAAAAATGTGAGTTATCTTGATAAAATAAAATGGAAATTTTTAATTTGAAATTGTATTATAAAAACAAATAATTTTCAAAATTTATTGTACTTCAAATATTTTATCAGTCAAATAAGATAACCGAATTTTTATTTGCGAATTTTAAATTACTATTAATGATAAAATTAAAGCTTTAAAAAGTCCTTTAAAAATCAAATCTGGTATTGATTTCATTGATTCCAGGAATTATATTAATTTAATTAAGTTAAGTCACAAATGTTTAATAAAATTTAAGGCTACTTGACCAATTATAAATTTTATAGTTTTATTAAATAAAATTCACCTATTTTCATATTTATTTTAAAATAATATAGTTTAAGAAAAAAAAATTAAAAATTTAGAAAGTTTAGTTTATAATTACTTAAGTACCTTGAAAGTCTTTTTTCCAACAAAAGTGTGGCTTAACTTAATTAAATTAATATAATTCATGGAATCAATGAAATCAATAATGGTTTATTGTCTAATCTCTAATCAAGTCCCTTGCGGGATTTTACCCTGCACAACAGCCAGAGGAAACCGTCAGGGATGGAGCATATCGTCCTGGTGGATATGATAGCCCAGGATGGTGTCACATTTTTAAGAGCACACACCTGAACGCTCCGAACCAGCAAACTGGTGGATCAGATTTCAAAGGTTCTACCTAAGCATTCGCTCCTAGGTAGGGTGCCGTGGTCGATCTCTGGCCCCCAAAATTTTCTCCACACTCTCATTGTGAAAAAACACAAGAAAGGGGAAGTGCATGGGGGATTCGATTCCACTACCCTCAGGTTAGATGGCAACCGCTTTAACCACTTGGCCACCTCGCCTGGGTTATTGTCAACGCTGTGACTATGACATTTGCAAACTTCCATTTACTCATGACATTTAGAATATAACTTAATCAACTACCAAGGAAAAAATTATCTCGATGTACCTCTTTAATATGCTTTTTACAGAATTGAAATATTCCTAGCAGTTTTTTTAGTTATTCATAGACCCCAATCGAAATTACTAGTCTTACCAATTTGGGGACTCTTCAACTGCGGGCAAAAAACGGGCAAACATTATGAAAATAGCAGGCTAAAAATTGTGGGGCTCATTGCTGGCTAATAATTGTGGCTAAATGCGGGCTTTTAAGTGAGTGCCGAGTTTGATTGTTATGTTTATGTATATGACTTGTTAAAAAGAGCAGAGAATAAAATGAAAGTTTTATCATTTATTTATAATATCTAAAAGTTGTTTCACTGAATCAATTATTATACAATTATCAAAATAAAATTATTTCATTTCAAAAATTAATTCAAAGAATACTATTTATTAAAACCATAATTCTTATGATGGACAAGTTCAAAAGTAATGTTTAGAAATGGTTTAAATTAAAGCATCCATCCCAATTTGAATGTTGTATTTTTGAATTATAAACTGTAAGATTTTTACTAAAATTCAAAAATATTTGCTCTTTTTCAGTAAAATTCTATTGGATTTCAAAATCCGTTAATTGATTGAATCGTTAAAGTTTAAATGCTGTATCAATTGTTAAAAGAGAATTTTCTCGTTAATGTTTCAAAAATGAAGCTAGTTTTCTTATCCAATTTTTTAAAAATACATATTTTATTCGTTAAAAAATAAAATCTAATGGCTTATAATCGGCATTTAATACTTGAGTATCTATACAAAAATAACACGAAAACCAGGGTTAATTAATTAATTAATTTCTTGAGACAAAACTAAGACTATCCTTAATTACCATATTACCTCCCAAAGAGCGGCATGCCGGTATAAGTGAAATTGACCATTTTCTCAAAAAAGGGTATATGCTGTCCTACCGGCATGCAGGGATAAAAAGAGGGAAATTTTTTTTAATAAATTAAGAAACAAAGAAATCTATATTTAATCTGATTGCGGAATAAATTTTAAGTTTAACACAATTTTATTTCAATTCTTTAAATTTAATTACTCGACAGTTTGACACAAAAAAATGAAGACTTTAAAAATTCTTTTAATTCTGTGTAAGAATTTACGAATATTTGAGTAATAATCTCAGAGATGGCGATATTTGATATTTCTTCAAGTATAATAAAAAAGTTTATTTGAGACAAAATTTAAAGACTTAAAGAAAAATTTAATTGAATAAAGTATTGATTAAATCGATTACTAAACTATAAATTAATTAACAGTTTGTCTGAATTAATGAAAAAACAGTGTTTGAAATTCGAAGTAATTTTTCGCAAAAATTAAAAAAAAATTTGTTGAACAAAAAAAACAAAAAAAGTGTCGGAAAAATCTAAAATATTAGCAATTAATAGAAATGGGTTTCAAATGAATTTTATGACAAAATTATAACATCTAATTAGAGGTTGTGTCGAAATATTTAAAAAAAATATCCCATTCAATTTAGCCCAATTGATAATTCAGTTTTTTGTTGTAATATTAAAATTTAATTTTATGATAAAATTACAGTTTTTAAAATTTTGTTTTAAGAATCAAAACTTCTATTAATTTCATTGAATCTATGAATTAGATTAATTAAATTAAATGGTTAATGTTTAGAAAAGATTTTAAAATAACTATGTCCACTAATAGTTCATAAAAAATAAAATAATTGTATTTCTAATATTTAAAAATCTCATTTAATTTTGGCCAGAAACTTTCTCAACTACAATGATTGAATTGATTTAAATGATTTTCAAAATTGATTTTTATTTCATGCAAAACATGTAAAACATACTATTTATTAATAGTATTTAAATGTTATTTCAATGAATCAAAATAAAATTATTTCATTTCAAAAATTAATTCAAAAAATGATATTTATTAAAACACTGAAATCATTATTCTTATTATGATGAGCAAGTTGAAAAGTAATGTTTAGATACGGTTTAAATTAAACACTAATCTCATTTTGAATGTCTTTTATTAGAATTATAAACTGTAAGATTTTAATAAAATTCAAAAATATTTATTCTTTTTTAGTAAAATTATATTGGAATTCAAAATCAGTTCTTTGATTGGATCGTTAAAGTTTAAATGCTCTATCAATTTTTAAAAGAGGATTTTTCTAGTTAATATTTCAAAAATGAGGCTAGATTTCTTATCCAATTTTTCGAAAATACATATTTTATTGGTTAAAAAAATAAAGTCTAATGGCTTATAATCGACATTTAATACTTGAGTATCTATACAAAAATATACTGAGTCTGAAATCTTCCAAATAAACAACGATTTTTTTTGTTGTAATTATCAAATTTAATTTAATGATAAAATTGCAGTTTTTAATATTCTCCAAAAATCAAAATTGTTTTCATTGATTAGATGTTATTTATTTAATTAATTAATTCTTAAGTAACTAGGTAAAATATTTTTAAGTCCCGAAGTTATCGCTTACATTAGTTTTAAAATATGCTCAAAAAAATAAAAATTTAATTAATTTATTAATTCCAAAAAAAGTATTCTTTAAGATTAATTTAAAATTAAGTAAAAATCTAATACGTTATATTTTAAATGCTAAGTTTATTTATATTTAAACTGGATCTAATAGAGACAGTCTTCGTCTTGGTAATTTCATTATTGTCTTATATTCGAATAAATTATTCTTTGAAAGGGTTGTTAAAATAAAAATAACTCTTTTTCAACTTTGTCCAAGAGTTTAGAAATAATTTAATTGGAAAAAAATTGGTAAATATTTTTCTATTTAAACAATAATTTTACAGTTTTTTGTATAACAGTATAAAGTTTTTGATTAAAATTATTATATTTGCAGAATAAGTTAAGTCATTCATCAAATTTTCTCATTGACTTTTGAATAAAAATTGATTGAGTTTCTGATCTTTGATTAATTTAAAATTAATATTTAATTTTATTATAAAAGCAGTGAAAGCAAATCATTGCCTAAATTCATTCGCGAATTTTTTTAACCTTAATAACTGTAACCAGAGTAGAATCCTTACACCTGCGCTATAACCTAAAATTGATACAGTATAGTCTACATACTGTGTAGATAGCCAAACTTTTGCTCTTTTTATTTTCAGAGATGCAAAGCATAAAAACCTGGCAAGTTTAGTTTAAGATATAAAAATAATCAAAAACAATTTAGAATCAAGCAAGTCAATGTCATTTTTATTTCAATTGATAGAAATTAAACTATTTATAACTTTTTGAGTCACAACTAAAGCCTAACTCTATATTTCTAAAGTGATTAATAAGTTTCTTTAATTATCATCAATAGTTTACTTTCTTTCAATTGAAATAAAAATGATATTGACTTGCTTGATTCAAAATCCATTTTTGATTAGTTTTATCAGGATTTTATGCTGTGCTTCACTGAAAATAAAAAGAGCAAAAGTTTTAATAAATAGATTAATTTTGTGCTATTTTTCTCAAGTTTATTCTGATTTATTTGCTTGAGAATGACGTAGGGATTAAGCGGGGGTAGTATTGGTTGAATTCTACTCTGACTGTAACTTAAATCTAATATATCAGTAAATATAAATCATTTAAACAAAAATAATATAATTGGTTAATAATGTCACAAAACTTATTTTTTTTAGTAAATATGAACTTTTCTGATATAATTATAATTTATAAAACAGATTATTGAGAAATTTTTATTCAATAAGAAAAATTTAAATAACCAAATTTTTTATTAAAAGTCTAATATATTTGATGCAATTTAAAATCAAATAATTTCCCCTATCTGATCCTCCGTTTTTTAATTGTAAAACAAATATTTTAATTTTAATAAAAAATATCATTTCATAAAAGTAATCGCTTTTATGAATTCAATGATATCGATAGCAAATTTGATATTTAGAGAATATTTTGAAAACTGTTATTTTGTCATTAAACTAGTTCTGAAAATTAATTTATATATTTGGCCATAATTAAACCAAAAAATTAATTTATATATTTGGCTACCAAAAAAAGATCTGTTAATTCTATGAATCCAAAAAATTTAACTAAAAATGTAATTCAAATAATAGAAAAGAATTAAATGATCACAACTATTGAAACAAATTATAATGAATTAAATAATTTAAACCAAAAATTAATTTTATTTATTTATGTCTTTTCAAAAATTTAAATAGAATTAGTTATTGGGTAAACATAACTAAATTTTTTCTGATTTCATTTGCCAAAATGTAAAATTCTCAGTATATTCAGTATAACCTCCATATTATTTTCCTCGATATAGTTGCTCATTATAGTTGTAATATTGTATGTTCTGTGAATTATTTTTTCAAATTTTTTCGTTTTTAGAATTAATAAACTGTAATTTTTGCAATAAATAACAATTTGGTTTATCTGGAAAATGATATCTTTTAAATTGGAACCCAAAAACCCGCTAACTTTTGAAGTTGTATTGAAAATTGTATTGAACTTTGGTTTTAATATTTTTATTGCCAAAACTGTAAATTAATTTTCAAACTTTGTTTTTAGTGAATTAATGAAAGGATTTTGAAAACAAATGAAAATTTTTTTGAGTTTTGAACGTTTGATAAAATGTTGAAAAAGAGGAACAGTTGATTTGAAGATCAGGTATCAGATATTATATGACATTAAAGTTGTAGTGCATTAGAATACTATAATGAATATCCATTAATATATTAATTTATCTTATTAATTGGTCAAATTGGGCTTTTAGACTTAATCTCGTTATTGTTTCCCCTTGATATAATTTATAGTTTGGGCATTCAATTACTTATCCACTATATGGAGGTTTCATTGTATACTAAAATTGATAGATAAATTTAAGTTTTTTTCAAGTTGTTTGAACACATAATTAAAGAAAATAAGTTTTGACTTACAATTTCACAAAATTATTTTACCCAACTTTGAGTTCGGAAATTTTTATAAATAAATAAATTCTAAACTTTGATATAACTTTTGTAATCCTATCGTTTAATATCAAACCTTTCTATTCTACTGCGTTTCATGTGGTCTAAAGCGAGGATTCATTTGTTTGAACATTTCACTTGAATCTTCATCGCGATAAATGTCAACGTTTTGGCCGAAACTGTCCGCAAATACCAAAGTTTTGGTCAACTAATTTGTTGTGAAATTGTCAGTCAAGACTTACTGTCTTCAACATATTATGTTATGTGAGTTATTTTTTCAAATTTTTTGGTTTTGAAAATTTCAAGACTGTATTTATTGCAGTAAATAAGCTTTTGATTTATTTGGAAAAAGTTATCTTATATAATTGGTATAGACAAGAGTCGACTTTTTGTCATGGCCAACTACGATTTCTCCCTCAAATGAGTCAAAAGTTAACGAAACAATACTGTTCTCTAGTTCAGGTAAAGTGTTTATCTTATTTAATAACAAAACTTTTATAATACAAAAAATATTACCAATTCTTCTATTATTTTGAATTTATTTTATTTAATTATAAATTTTTAGCAATTTCTCAACAAAATAGTTATAACAATTGGGGAACAACTACTGCTTCTCGAGTTATTCGTGCAGCTTGGTAGCATGAGCCATTTTGTGATTTTTATGAATGGAATGCTGATACCCCGCGATTATCGTGGCCAACTCCTTCTGGTCTACCATATGATTCTGAATTGTCAAACATAAGAGAAAGTGGATTAAAGGAATTGTCATCACCAACACCGAGAGCTCAGTATCGGTAAACTGATGGGGTTAATTTAATCACACACTCTGTAGAGCCGGCCAATATTATTCCAATCAAATTAATTATTATTTAAAAATAATTTTGAACTAAATGTATTAAACGTGTTTTCTAAGAGCAAATAATTTTTACTAAAAATACAGTAATAACTGTAATTTATTCGATAAATAAAATTTGTATATTACAAGAGAAATTAAATTATCTATTTGGGAACAGAGACGATGCGTTATTTATATATTAGATGAGTAATGAAAATAACATGTTCAATTAATTGGTTTTCGGTTTGATATAATTTTAATATCGAATGCTTTTTTAAATAAATATTTACATAAATAATTAAGTCTATTAAAAATTGACAACAATTTGAAGATTTATATGACTTCTCTTGAATAATATTCGAAGAAATCATTACACGCAGGTGTATAATTATATTTTTAGCAGATACTTTGGCCACAAATTTTTACAAGTTAAGTGTTTAAATTTTATTTATTCAAACATTTAAATACTAATAATAATTATTTTTAAAATTTTGAAACAACTCTTATTTTATCATAACGACAGTAAAAAATTTTAAGAAAAATTTTTTCAAAATTTTTAATAAACTTTTTCAATTTTTCATTTTAATTGTTTGTGCTTTAAGTAACTAATAAATTTTAAGAACAAAAAGACTGCCAATTTACTTGAAATTTTTTGAAAATTGGCTTAATTTAACTTAAATGAAAGAAACCAGTAGCAGTTTTGATAATTAGAAAATATTTTAAAACTGTAATTTTATCCTTAAATTAAATAAGGATATTACAACAAAAATTAAGTTATATATTTGGAAAAAGAAATTTTAATCCTTTATTTTTTATACTTGATGAGATATGAAATTAACAAATTTAATTTAATTGATTTGATTTTGATTTAATTATATATATTATAATAATATAATATATATGAGACAATATAATGTGTACAAAATAAAAAAATGTTAAAAATATAAGTTTGCCACTATCGAGGTTATTACTAATTATCGATTTTAGTTTCATACTTTTGATTTTAGTTTTACACATCAGGACAGTTTTGTGGTATCTCGGGTATGCTCGTTACCTAGCCGAGATTCCAATTCCCGCTGCATTTTTGACAGATGTATGCGTGGAATTGAAGGGACAGGAGTAGCTCAGCGTCGACTTTAGTTTTACAATATTTTAGTTTTAATTTCAATGCCTAGTACCAGGCATGTCATTAACCCGGTTCGGGTGCTTCTTTTATGAGAGAACTCCTTCCCTGGGAGTTGATAGCTGGCTCCTAGGGACGGTACCACAGCTCGTGCGGCAGCTTGTGTCCCTGGGGCTCCCCACACACACACTAGACTAGGCAGGCATTGGGAGCAAGGTGGCTGCTGGTCAAGTAATTACCGTGATAAATAATTGGGAACAGGATTACTTATCACCAACTTTCACTGAAGTTTTTGGAATGCTCGAAGATAGGCCGCCTCCTCGTGGCGCATCCTGGGTTGCTCTAAGTGCCTTCAAACACAGTTTTACCATATTTTAGTTTTACATCCTTAGATTTACCATATTTTAGTTTTACACCCTTAGATTTACCATATTTTAGTTTTACACCCTTAGTTTTATATTATAAATGTAAAAAATGTACCGTATTATTAATACATTACAATATTATGAAAAGAGACCAATATGTTACAATATATTTTCATAGGCAGGGGCTGTCTAACTTTTTTGAAAAAATAACTCAAATAACATAAAATGTTGAAAAAAGTAAGTCTTGACTTACAATATCACAACAAATTAGTTGACCAAAACTTTAGTATTTGAGGACAGTTTCGGCCACAACTTTGACAATCAGCGCGATTAATATTCAAATGAAATGTTAAAACAAATGAACGGTTTAGACCACATGAAACGCAGTAGAATAGAAAGATTTGATTTTAAACTATTGGATTACAAAAGTTATATCAAAGTTTATTTACAAAAATTCTATCCGAACTCAAAGTTGGGTCAGATAATAATTGTTGTGAAATTGTAAGTCAAAACTTATTTTCTTTAATTATGTGTTCAATCAACTTGAATTTATCTATCAATTTTGTTATACAGTGGAACCTCCATATAGTGGACAAATAATTGTATGCCCAAACTGTAAATTATACCGAGGGGAAACAATAATGAGGTTAAGTCTAAAGGACAAATTAATAAGATAATAGATATTCATTATTGTATTGTATTCCAACTTTAATGTCATGTAATATCTGATACTTTGTCTTCAAATCAACTGTTCCTCTTTTTCAACATTTTATTGAACGATGTAAACTCTAAAAATTATTCATTTGTTTTAAAAAATCCTTTCATTAATTTAAGTGATTAATTAACTTAAAACAAAGTTTGAAAAATAATTTACAGTTTTGTCAATAAAAATATTAAACCAAACTTCATACAATTTTAGTGAAATGATGTAAACAATATCGAAGCACTATATGAGTCACAAATATATCACTAAATGTTATGCAAATTGTAAATTATATGGGGGTTATACTAGATAACTTCATTCAATTTTCACAATTTTCACAATTTCATTCAATTTACAAAAACTAAAATTTCCAAAATAACGAACGAAGTGGCTTTGTAAGAGTTACTCCGCCATCGGGCGTTAGCTCGACCCCCACTTGTTTTGTTTAAAAATTATCACTAATTCAATCATATTTAAATTTGTTAAACATGTTTTAAAGATGTTTATTTTCATTTTGTTTACTTTTGTCATTGAAATTATAAACTGTAATAGAATCTCAAATTTAAAAAAAGATTTGTTCCAAATGTTAATGAATTATTTATGGTAAATGATTTAAATTATTTT
>JAQGBR010000711.1:0-11366 GCA_034698525.1 Achipteria nitens | reverse complement strand
AGCATTCAATCAAATATTTTAGTTAATATATCGCTCAAAGTGTTTGTTTACCAGTTTTTGAATAATTACTAAACAATTGTTTATCAAATTTATTATTATTTAATTGATTAATAAAATTTGAAGTCATAGAATTGAAGTCATTATTTTTTACAATAAAATGTTCACTTAATAGTTTAGAATTTCACTGTAAATGTAACTAAAATTATGTCAAAATGAGTGTCAAATTCAATATTAAATCATTTTGTTTTAGAGTTTAAAAATTCCGTTGATTTTAAAAATATGCTTAAATTAATTCTCAATTTTTGAGTATAGAATGAAATATTGTATTTAATCTCAGGTTTTGGTCCATTAATTAAATTAAAGTTCAATTTAATTAAAAAATAAATAATTAGTTAATAACTTTGTTATTAGTCTCATAGAGAACTCAATAATGAATTTCAATTTAAAGTTTTTGACAATAATTGTGTCACATTTTGGCCGAAAATTTGCTCACAAATTGAATTTAATCTGAAGAGTAATTTTCGGTTTTGTTAGTAATTCAGTTAATTCAACAAATTATTCCATTAAAGTATTCTGAAAATGAATGCAATATATATATGAACCGTCAAAATGTAATTAAGTCTAAAGAATGGTTCGGAATGAGATTTTTTGCTGCTTTAATAGACAATAAGCTATAATTGGGGCTAATATTAGGTTATAAATAGATAAATGCAATAATTATGAGTAAAAATAAATGATTGAGGGATAACGTACCTAGATGCTACATTGACTGAGTTTCCCCACCTGTCAGACAATATCAGTAAAAATAATTTATTAATAATTAATCCATTTATAGATCGAAACAAATATATTAAAGAAATAATAACTCACATATCATAGTGTGGTTTTCGGGCTCCTATAACTCCGGCGGTGATCGGGCCGTGATTTATGCCTAATATCGATCAAACATAAAATCAAGATTTATTACCAATCGATTGGAACGTATATATCAAAGGACAGACTCAGTGGACTAATAGAGAAAAAGTCAAAATATATAAATATCAAAATGATTTTACCCATTCTTAGTACAAAATTATTGAAACTCTCTTTATTGATGACATTTAACGTCTCTTTTAAAGTGAGTGCAAACTCAGTGAGTTGTGCCAAATGGAACCACTTCTCTTTTACGGAGGAGTCTGGTCGTAATGACTCGTCACAGTTTAGACCACTGGCGGCCATATATGACGAGCCAATAGTCTTGATTTTGATGATATTAGCAAAACGGGGCTGTTCTAAGAGAGCGTCGTAATCAGATATTACTTCATTTAGGAATCGCAAGCACTCCAATCCCTGATTATTAACCGACTCTTCGGTGTAAAAGTCAGAGAAGTTAGGCATTGCAGCGAACAGAATACCCACTGACTCATAGCTCTTAGAATATAACTCCTAATCGGATATGATTTTAAGAAATGAGGAAAACGTTAGAAATTAGAAATTGTTTGATATTTGATAGGATTTAATGTATTATCTCATTAGCAGTGAGTTATAAGCCGTCAAATACCTCATCGTTTTTACGTTTGCCCAGAAAATGAATGGCCACATGAGGTGGTAATATATTATAGACCAGTGCCTCATTTTTTCTCCTCATATCCGCCACTTTTTCTTTCTGTTCTTCGACATCCTTTTGCCAGAGAAAGAGTCGGCGCGACATCAGTTCAAACTTTAATTAAAGCATTAGTTTTTAATTTGTTTATTAAAACTATTAATTCTAATATTTATATCTAAAGATTGTCAGATAAGAGACAGACCTGTCTATTGATAATAAATAAAGTGATGGCAATGGTTGCGATGATAATTGAAAGATAGGTCTTATGTCCTAAAAAATAATGGATCGAACCATATGTTGTGGTGTCGTACAAATTGAAAGACTTGTCTAATTTAAAGACATTAAGACAACACTGGCCTATGACTAGACTAATAATTATGAACATTTTGACCAAATAGCTGATCCTGGTTAGGGCTGTCACACCTAATTGACCCAAAATACTGAAATAACTCAAGTATTGGGGCAATTGGAAGAAGTCTTCAGTATAGCTCTGTGCTCGTAATGAGTCGGATGAGTCAAACTTATCGATCGATTGGTTGATGTGGTGTTGAGATACGGATTCCTTTTCATAGAAAAACTAAAATCAAATAATAATATCAAGAATTAGTTAAGCGTCTAATACATGTCCTCTACAACAGGAATGACCAGTAATTTAATAGAAAAACTCTAATAAACGTAATGTTTGAGACAATTGCTTACATTAGTCAGAATGTGAGCACTAATCCAGACCGCAATCATACTGCCAGCGATAACTAATCTGATCCAAGCCTTCTCCTGGACTGCATGTGATAGCGTTGCGATCGGCTTTGGGAACGACTGGACAGAGCATATGATATATATAAGGGATTAATTCATTTCCAAACATAATCTAATAAAACGTTGAGAGCTATTTATGTCAGACTCTGAGTTTGGAACTGGCCTTACATTGCATATAATAGGAGCGGTGCAGACGACAGCTTTGGCTACCAATAGAGTGACGCATAAGAATAATACCAAATAAGTCGTTAATCGCCTTAATATTAAAATAAGAAAATATTGATTACAATTCATCAGAAAATAATGCTTTGAAAATGTGTTCAAAACTTTTATTTTAATAATAATAATGATATCATTACTTCTAATATCAATAATTGGATCACAACTTTTATAGGGATGGACTCAACTGTCAACAAATGATTGCAATTCTATTTATGGTTTGGGTATTTTGATAACAATAAAGGATTCAAATGATTCACATAAAAACGGTGAAGGGGTGGCAATGGAGGAGTCAAAAGAATGAATGGAAAAAAGCAATAATAGATAACTTACGGAACACCAATGAGTAGATATGCGATTAAATAGCAAAACAAAGTCAATGGTAGACCCACTAAAGACACACAACTGGTAATATCTCTACTATTGCGGTACTGGTGCTCGAAATTCTTATCCTTGAAGTTCAAAGTGAACAGATCGGTGTGTTCGCTAACATTCTTCTCACTGTCTCTACTCAACAGTTCTTGATATAAACGTCTCTTATATTCTTCGGCGTCTTTGACATCACTCAAACTTATGACACTTTCGGAAGGCTTTTGTTGCAGTTTTGTTGACTGAGTCGTCAGAGAGAAAGAGTCCAATGATTATTAGGAATAGAGAAACACAAGAACTGTAAATAGAATATTGAGTTCAAACCTCTAGTGGTGTGTCTTCAGCACAATTGTCACCATTGATTTGCATCATATCAAGTGTTCCTTCGGGATACTAAACATCAAACAACAAAACATTAATTCGGTTCACTTGAGAGTCAAATATAATAAATAATTGTTTGGATCTCTCTCTTCCCTTCAGAATGAATTTCTCTCAGATTTCTATTCAGTTCTAATTCATACCAAAATTCTATAGAAATTCCCAGTTCTCAAACATAATTTAAAATTATAATTCGTGTCTCTATTCATGGTTTTGGATTACTATTGAAATTAAATAAAATCTTCTCCGAACTAACAAAACATTTTCAGTTTTGGTAACAAAATTTTAAAACGAAATGCAAATTAAATGAAAGATAAATTCTTTGACTATTCTATTGATTTGTTTAAATATTCTGCAAAAATTCAAAACACGAATATTTAATACAAGAGTTGGAAATTAGTCCTCAAATCGATAATTGGATTTATTTTATTCTATATTTTTTGGATAAAAACTGAGTCAAAATTCTGAGCCAATCGATTGATTCAATTGAAGGCATTTCTATAGAGTTAGAAAAATGTATGGAATGACTGTTCTTTTGTTGTTATATAACTCAAACAATTATCGATATTTTTGTGTTTTATAACCATTTAGCTCAGGGATCAGTTCAATATGTATCTAAACTACACTCTTTACTATTACTAACTACCAGTTCATTAATTTTATTTGCACTGAATATATAGGGATTAAAACACAAGTGTTATGAATTTGTTGGCACTGGTATTAGAATTTTGTCGTATCAATTCATATATTAATAGAGAGACATTTCATCGATTTTGGGGATTGTTTTTCGATTCAATAATCTTATGTTGAGTTGAAAAGAAATCCTTTAATTTAGACATAAACTCCTTTTAAATAATTACAATTTCAATCGATTTATAAAAAGGAGTTCGTTGTAAATCACTAAACTATTTGGTAAATCAAGGTTTCAAAATAAAAGGAGGAATGGCTAACAAATAATTCTTTTGAAATAAACTTAAATTATGTCAAAATTTAATATAAATGAAGAGTCATTTAATCCCATTTTAATTTTTATTATAAATAAAATGTTTTATTTTGCGTTAAATATAGTAAAGGACATAAATTACTTAATATGTGTATAAAGAGAACCAGGAAAAGCAAAACTGTTCTAGATAAAATGTAAATGACACTATCGAATTATTATCGTAGTTCTATTGGACTTTCCTCTGTTATAACATTTATAGAGTTTATTAATAGAATTTGATTCTGAGCTCTACTTTAAGAAGAAATTCTCAAAACTCTTAATGAGACTCTGATTCGTGAATAAGTTTTTGGTATAATATTAATAACAATAATAACGATAACAGAATTTAAACGTTTATAACGAACTCAATCATCAATGCATTGATTTACAGAAAGCTCTGGATTTTGTCATAAATAATGACAATTTTGTGTAAATAAAACAAAAATTCAACAAATAATATATCAATGATGGCAACCATAAAAGATAAAAATAATAGCTAGATAAAATTGAATTCAGGCCAATACTTTAACTTAATGAGAAGATTTAATGAAACGTTGCAATAAATGTTCTAGTTAATGTCAGAGATTGAGGTAAATTATCGTAAAGAGAGCTTGATAACTGGTAAAAGTGCTTTAAGCCAATAATAAATGGACGAGGAAATGATACAAAAGAAAGAGAAAAATTGTCAATTCATGCAATATTTGTTGAAAGGCTATAGATCTTGAGCAGGTTCAAAAACAGCAATATCAATCCTATTATATTTAGGGTTGAATAGATATATATCCCTGGGTAGTTTCACTTTAATATATTGTATATATTTATTGCTATCGATTTTTGAATCAGAAGTTGTTTTGAGTGAAGGCTAACAAAACTAAAAAACTATTTTCCGATCAAAGAATACAACTATAAGGGTATGACTTACAGGTTTGATAACACGAACGATGAAATATGTTTTGATTGACGCTAATCGTATGGCCTCTTCCCTGGAAGCCCCGTCTCCTTCTTCGACTTCAAACTCGCCATTCAAAAAACTTAAAGTCTTTTCTGATATATGGACTCTCCTATCATATCAAATGAAGGTTTAGTTTAGTTCACACGAAAACAAAACAAATTTATCGCAAAATATATAGAATAAAATTTATGTGAACTGCATTTGGATTGAAATTTGCTGAACGAGATTAGAATCAAAATATAATATTCCCTATTATTCTGGTTATATTACTCCAGGAAATTCGTTTTTTTTGTTAAAGTAAAGTGAGTCAAGAAATCAGAGATTAAAGTATTCTAAAAATAGACAATATATTGAATTAATGATTATAATCGGAATCCATTAGAAACACATCAGAAACTAATAAAATAAATAATTTATTATTAATAACTAATGATTCAATACTTCAAAAAAAATTATGACTCAATTGAATGCCATTTCTAAGAATTAAATCAATGTTCTCTGAAAAGATTTGCGTTTATAATGAATGCATTCATTTAATATATAATCAGAAATAAAGGAATAATTATTTTTCAAATATCTAAACATAAATTTAAAATATTGTCGATAATATCTTTTGTAAAAAAAATTTTAGATTAGAAATAAATATTTCAAACGATTGTAAACATGTGATTACAAACGATTTACACTAAACAGGGAATGACATCATTTTCTTGTTTCAAATTTTTCAAAAAATATTAATAGTTGTGGAATAAAATAAGTTTAAGCATTTGAAGGACTAAATTACAGATATTTTCTCTATTCAGCAAAAAATATACTTTACTTTCATTTTAAACACATTTTTTATATACAGAGAAAAATTAAAAACTATTTTTAAAACAGACTGTTCTTTGAATAAATGCTTTTATATTAAGATTAAGATGACTGACAACTTTTTGTGAAGTTTTCAGACATTTTTCTTAATTAAAGTTAAGATATTTTGAGACAAAAAAAACTGGTATTCGAAACGAGAAATATATAAAATTCTGTGCAATAAAAGAAGCGATTCATATATTCTGTGTGCTATTCATCAGAAGCTCAGAGCTTTTTCACTTAAAAAAATGAAATGACTTTTTTAGGTCGACGTAGTATTTCATTGGTTGAGATACAGAATCCAAAGCCAAGAATAGTATTACGTTTGCTTTCAATTCAAAGAATTGTTCACAAAATCAAAATCTCAGGGCTTTACCTATGATTTAAGATTTTATATTAAAGTTCATAACTCATAAACGCCTGCTTTGAGATAATGTTTGAATGGCTAACACTTCAAATATTGATCCGATTTTTTATGGTTTTTATGGCTCTGAATGGTTGCAAATCTTTTATTTTTGCATTTATCCAAACCATTAAAACCCACTTTTGATGATATCTCGATCTATAAATTACGAACATTTAAAGCAAACATTATATAACTGAACGCAACTTCTGATGTTTGACAGTAAACACAGAAAATGTGATAAAATTGTAAAATAACGAGACATTAGACATACCCAGGAAGACCACTGCTTTCCATTTTATTGGCCAATTCGACGTCACGACTATAGACATCAAACTGCCACTGTCTCTGTCCGAGAACACCAGCCAATACGCCTCCCGTGTGTACGCCTAATCATTGATTTCATATTAGTTTCAGATTTCGTTAATCAAAATCCAAATCCATTACTAACCGACTCTCATATCGACCGTTGATTTTGTCGAATCCCTCACAGATCTGAGACATAAAAGAAGTCAAAACACAATTAATATAGAAATAAAAAAATTAGATTTTTTGTTTTTTACTGAATTTGTATCTAATTTATGGAAACACATAATATTGAGACAGTTTTTTAATAATTATATTTCATTAATTAATCTGAAAATCTCTTTAATTTAAATGAATTGTTTTTTGAGATCAGAAATAGACAAATAGAAAACTATAATAGACTAGAATAGACTGAACCAGATTTTTGTTTGTAATTAATTAGACACATAGGAGAGGGCAGAAATAGACTAATTTAAATTGTGAACAAAATTTATATTCAGAATACAATTAAATGAATGGATCGATGGTTCTGAAGAAACATTATGTGAATTGCTATTCAAGAGATCAATATTCATGAGAACAACACTGTATTACTCTATTGTTTTACTGCATTAAACTTTTAAAATATTTGCCAATTCCTTTGCCTCTACTATTGATGTCTTACAATCGATTCCACAATTTTTATTGCATTCAATTCTCTGACTTTGCATTAAAATTTTGTTTCGCACACATTTCATATAAATCTATGAATTAATATATAAATATACACACAAATTCTAAACACAAATCTATATATCTATGGTTTAAGTTTATGAATCACTGAATTCTATTGAAAGTATAAAAAGACTAATCAAATAATCCATAATTCTATACAAAAATAAGTTGGAAATTGAGTCGAGAGAAACTCCTTTTCCAAACGACTTCCAGTGATGCATAAGATTCATAATAAAGAAAACTACTGTAAAAACAATGGTTTGGACTCCAGTTTTCTCTAATGAATAACACATTTATTCTTATTTTGAATGAGAATCGAAAGTGAAGTAAAAAACAAAATTAAGGCAAAAAACAATAAGAAAAGAGAGTTTTCTCAGATTAATGGACGAATCGATTGCAAGAATGAAATAATTGTCTCTAAACTAATCCTCTAATGTATTAAATGTATTGGTTGTTCACCTGATAGCTTCTACCATAGATAGGCCCATATGTACGCACAACACTGCATGGTCTGACCGTTCTTCTGGCGCTCCACTTATGCAATAATAACAGTCCCCTAAGATTTTGATCCTTAACTGATGGTATTTCTATTCAAAAAAGTATTAAATTATTTATAAATAAAATGGTTTAATATCTTTAAGTGAATAGTTTAGTAGAGTTGGCGTCACTGAAACTTCGATTATAATAAGTCTTCTAATGAGGACTGACTTAATATTCATTACTTTAGGCCAAAGAATTTCAGAAGAATTCAATTAATTTGCAAACGAAAGCAAAACAACTAAACGTAACACTTTTTAATGAGTTTTTTGCCAAAAATTAATCCTTACATCAGATAACTTATCAAATCTGGCGAACAATTCGTTCAACGTTTTGACCAGTTCTGGTGCCGGACAGGTAGACGATATGGCAGTGAAGCCAACGATATCCGCAAATAAAATGCTTTTAAATAAATAAAAATAAGATAAGGTTTTTGTAAAAATCGGAGAAAAATCAATAATTTTGGGCTTAAAAACAAAATATTTTTTTCAGAAGTCTTGTTATTTGATATATACCTCACGTTTTCGTGTCGGCTATCATTTCAAAGGCGAACAGTGTTTCAGTTTTTTGAAGAGACAAATATAAAAAATTAATAATTAAAATGAAGTGCAAAAATATAAGATTAAACCTCATATATATTTTGTGGAACTGTCCCTCGACTACAGCCCCCAAGTCTTGTCGTATTTCTGCGGCGACATGTTTTGGTAGAACTGATAATAATAACCGTTCCTAAGGATTAACAAAATAATTAGTAAATTAATGAGAAAATATAAATTAGAAATTAATGTTTTTCTATCGAATACAGAAAAATAAGACTTAAAATAAACAAAAAATAATTATATTTTTATAGAAAGTATTCTATCTTTTAATTGGATCTTAAAAATAGGAATCAAATTGAAAGCAAAATAGTCTAACATTTTGTATAAATAAGTGCTTTAAATTCATGAGTTGTGTCTAATTCAAGTGATGACATACCTGTTCCTGTGACTCTTCCTCCAGAACTAATTTCACTTCAAGACTTTGACGCGTTTCTAGAAATGCTCGCCTCTGTTGGCGTTCATGAAAAAAGAAAGACATTGTGCCCAACAAATTGGTACTCAAAAATAGAATCAAATTCGCAGTTAACTGTTCGTCCAATTGAATACAGGTTTGGCCAAAGAGTGTGCACATGGAATGTGAATAAGAGTACAATAATAGACCACTTATTAGATACTCATTTATACAGAAAAAATATATTTAAAATATAGCGTTAAATGTGAAGCATTTGAAGCGCAAACAAAATCAAATAAAACTGAATAAACAATAATAAAAGGTTACAAAAAAAATATAAGTGAATATTTTTATAAGTAAAATCTCTTTTCGAGGGCTGACCTGATTGACAAACTTGTCTTGTAGTCGGTCGGGAACGAAAGTAACGAACAGGAAGTGTATGAAAGCCATAAGAATGGCTAATGTACTGCAGACGCGTAGCCGAAGAGGATATATAACATATGAGGCGTATGTATAGAGAAGTATCAAAGCAATTGAATCACTGGGCAGTGCCGGCTTACTGAACATCCAAAGATCACAGAATATCTGAGCGATTTGCACCGACCACATCAAGAATGGGATCAGAGTCCACATACGCGATGAAACTGTACTCTGAGTAGTTTGAAGACACAACACCAGTGCTATGAGAGTCAGAGCGAATGTCATGAATAAGACTCCCATTTGAGGTAAATGGTTAGATGAATAGGACAGAGAGTATAACAGAAAGAGCACCACATTTATAATCAGTACAATCACTATCAGTGCCTTAAAATCACTGCGTTTTTCATTTTCATAGTATTCCCGATAAAGAGTTTCTGCGTCTCTATCGGCAAATGCAAAGTGCATACACTCAGGCAGAAAGCGCTGCACACCTGTGTGGTCAATGCTCAGGTCGGTGTCACCCCTTCTCAGTACTACAGATTGCCTTTTCATTCGAACTCTTGGTTTTTCTTTATCACCGTTGATAGGCTTGAGATGTTCGTCCACTTCATTGTCTGCCGTGTCGTCAACTTCTTCGTCGTTATCATCACTCGTTTGAATTGGATTTAAGGCATCGGTTGCCGTCATATCTTTCAAACCATTACTACTGACAGTTCTTTTAGTCATCGTTTTGCGAGAGAAGTATTCACGAGTAGTCGTCAGTCATCACGTCTTCACATTTGGAACAAATCTATTGATAATAACATGTATTCTATTATTCAATAAAATTCTAATCAAAAACATTTCATTCGCTAATAATATACGGAAAAAATATTGATTAGAAGTGAACCTCTCGTTTGTTAACTAAAAAAATAGTGAATCAGAAGAACATAAAACATAAGTTACAGACCTTCCAGTATAAGGAGATACCTGCTAACAGATGGCGCCATATGAAAATCAATACAGAATTTATACTATTTATACTGACTAATAAATCAGTATTTCATGAATGTTATGCATGTCACCATAGCAATAACCAGTAGCCACCTGGTTTTTAGTCTCAGCTTATACTGGAAGGACTGTAAAACAAAACTGTATATTCAGAGCAGATCTCAACATAAATACTCTACCGATCTATATATAAAAGTTCACAAAACAAGTAAATTCAATTACAGCCTCAGAAGACCCCTAACCTGTGCTGTAAAAATAAAAATAAACAGAGAATGTGCTCATCTAAATGTAGTAAAATTATTTTGAAATGATCCTGAACAATATATTATATAATGTTTGGGCGTTTGCCGATAGCATAGAGTAAACAAATGGAAACCCCAATTCAATTATTAGGGAAGCACTCAGTGCGAACCCCTATCCTAACTTTTATACTTAATTATTAGGCCCCACATGAAGTCATCTGTTTAAATAAAAAATTGAATTCTGTCCTCTAATGGAAAGCCACTATTATATAGATATGAAACTCTTTATTCATGTCATACATACAAATGGATGAGAATAAGAGTAAACAGAATATTCTGTTTCTTATAGTAAATGTCACTTTGAATTGCAATCAAATAATTTATAAGAAATCACATCAAATATAACATTAGAGACACTTATTTGTTGAACAGATGTATAACAAATGGAATATACTCTGTATTAGACGTCGAAACTGAGTTTACTTTAATAAAAACCAAATGAAAAGTATTATAATAACTAATATATAATAAAAGCTTAATTCAATTGAAAGAAAATTCAGTTATTCTTTGATAATAATTGAAAAGAGGAAAAAACTTATTCATCAAAAAGAGTTGACACAAATCGGCAAAAATCGAAGCGTAAAATACATGATATGTTCGTATAATATCAAAGA
>JAQGBR010000710.1:0-11367 GCA_034698525.1 Achipteria nitens | reverse complement strand
AAAACTAAAGTAATTTTCTGTCAAAACATTTATAACATATTATATTACATTAGTATTGAATCATTAAATACTTTTCTCAATAATATTAATAATTATTTAATTAATGAAATTAACATTTAGTCAAAGAACAAGACATTCGACTCGAATATTGTTTTTGCACTAAATTTATAATTGATGTCAAAATAATTAACTCATAAATTATGCCATAATTTAGTGGCGAATATTATTCCCAAAAAAACTAAAATAAAATTATTACTCAATTGATATGAGAGTAAAATGTCTGTAATAACAAAAAAATATATAAACAAGCAAAAAACTCTTAACTCAATTACAAACTTTTTGATTAAATTAAACTCTTTTTAACTAAAATACCCAAAAATAATATCAAATATAAAATAAAATAGAGATAAAAACCAAATTTTCTATTAAACACACGCTTTTCATCCATTATTTCTGCATTTGAAACATAATGAGTCGAAAATTGATGGCCTGAAGACATAAATCAATTGATTTTATAATTATTTTCAATTGGATTAATGTTTTTCTATTGAATAGAATACCTTCGCAGCCAATAATTTGTTGCATTCGTGTGAGTCGTGGAGAGATATGGTCTGAAAAGGACTCTCATTACTCGACTCATTGAACTCATATTTGTGAAGATGCGGATGAAGTTTCATATCACCGAATGGACCCTAAAATTAATTGCAATTAAAAGCAAACATTAAATGAAAATAAAATTGTTTTTAAAATAAAATGTATTCACTTTAAGAATTACGTAATGGATAGCCATAGGAGTCGTTAGTTTTGTTTTGAGCACAATTTGATAACTGAGTTGTCTCTCACAGGATTGTGTCGGATCTCTCTGGTCATCATTGACTCTGGCCTTAACCACCCATTGAGTGTTGAATGCAGTGAAACGTGAGGTCTCGTAATAGAGTTTATGTATATATTCATCGGTTCGATAGGGTTTCAGTTGTAAGTCATTGAATGTTATCTTTTCAAATGACAATAATTCAAAAATAGAGTCGTATAACTTTTTCTCATCGATGGCCTCCCTGTCCAACGCTACCAATACGTCGAGCACTTCTCGGCCGCTCTTATTTGGATGACTACAAGTGGCCGCGTGTGGGGCTGTCCACAAATACAACACAATTAATGATTTATTTGTTTGTCATTGAAATTAATTGCATTAAAGAAATACTTTTCATGAAAAAAATTAATGGCTTTAAATGACCTCAAAGTTAAGGGAGTTTTTAATGTTTGGGGAATTCATTAATAATATAAATATCAATGAAATGTCAGATTAAATACATTTGATTTACATAAACCCTATAATCAATAAATAGTTGAAGACTTAGATAATACCTGACTCATGGAAAGGTCCACTCCATGGACAACCGATTCTGGCAAAAGTGCAGCGGACTATACGTTCGTCGCAATACTCGTATTGGTGTTTATCGAGTAGAGCGCGGGGCAGCTCTTTGTTACAGAACCGACACAGACCGGGCAGTTCGCACACAGCCTTCTCTACGGCCAAATTTCGTGAGCACTGGTCACGAGATATAACACACCGACAGTTAGGACAGGTGGCTGTCTCATCCCTCAGACGTGCTGTTCATCATTTGAAACAAATGAACAAAAAACTCATTAAAACACAAATTAATAACTAATGGATTCATACCATCGGCTAACAGATGAGTGAAACATCCGGCACACATCAGATGACCGTTTGTGCACTTCATTCATGCAATTGAATCAAAATTTAATTAATAATCTTTTTATTCCAAAAAAAACAAAATTTTAATTTTGATTTCAAATATTTTTTTTAGTTTTTATTTTGTTTTAAGAAACAAAACCTTTGATTAATTGATTGAAATCCAAATATGGGTTAAGGCTCTCAAAGGATTTCCAGACAATTAAACTGTAATTTCATATAATTTTTTATAAAAAATATGTCAAAAAAGGTTTTATTTCTTTTTTTCGGATAAACTTAACAATAGTTTGAAAGTTTAAAATCGTTTTAATAGAAGTTTTCATTTTTATTGAATCCAATTTAATATTGAATACAATCTATTGATTAAAATTTCATTTTACAGATAATTATTTTGATATATAATTGCGATGAAAATTGTATTAAAAATTGTTACAAATATTAAGAAATATAATTATTTGAATACAATTTACACAAAATTATTGTAAAAATTATAGAAAAACTACAAATAAAATATTGATATTTCAGAACAATTTTATATTTAATTCAACCAAAAAATTATATTCAAAAATAAATAGTCTATAATTGAAGAAAATATTTATTCATAAGAAGTGATAAAATTCATTAAGAATTAGAAAGTAATAGAAAAATATCGAGAAATTTCTTAAGAAATGATTAATGCTTTTAGACTTTAGGCAAAAGTTATTGACAACACTTTGAATATCAATAATAGGTCTCAACAGTGATCTCATCATTAGATATGTGACTCAATTTATAGACTAATTTAAGACAAAAAGCGGATAATTTTGAGGAAAAACAACAAGAATTAGGAAAAACCAAATACTAATCATTTGAAGAAATGTCTACTTTTGCTAATTTAGTGGTAAAGTGTTGGCATTAAATGGCATTTTAGATATCAGTTTACTTTATTGAGGTGTTATTTGAGTGCGAATTTAATCTTGCTAATTAATCCTATGAGACGAGAACTGATTAACTAATTAATGGGTCAGATATAGTCTTAGATGAGGTAACCATTACTAAGAGTTTGGGTGCAATGGTTTGTCCTTTAAATGTAGCGAACAATCAATGAATAAACAAAAGAAGAGACCATTTGTTAAGAAAAGTCATTAAACATTGAGTCAAACAAAACGATAAAAATAGATATTTGAGAGAAAAATAAATATAAAAATTTATTGATTCAAAGCGTATAACAAAAGACATATAAAATGGAGTTATTTTTCTTCTCAAATAAATTTAAGATAATTTGAATAAATTTTGTGGCCATACCTGAAAAATGCCAGATTTGGGTAAATCAAGGCATACGGCACAGCATAATATGCCGCCCAATCTCTGCTCCAATTTCTCTTTTATCAATTGATTGCTATTATCCGTTGAATTAGTATTGGATTCAGTTTTTTGTCGTTTTTTAGGCGATTCAGAGGAGGAATACTTTTCACCACTAATACTATCACTCATTTCATTAACTATTTCTTCAGTTATTTCTTCTATTCTTTCGATTAAATTACTTGAATTGGAATTATTATTAGTATTATTGTTATTGTTTTCAATTACAAGCAATGAAGACATTGAAGACTCCATTTCTTCTAAATAAAACACATAAACAGACAAATGTTTGGGCTCTCAAACAGTCATATGTTATGCACTCAATGGATATAAAACACTAAAAACCAGTCAATCCTTCATTCGATGCGAACGACTACTCAAATGCTTCACATAAACCCTCTCACAGTATAACTAATAGTGATTTTTGGGGCTATACTTCACTTCAATATGTGTTTCACTGCCTTTACATTCATTTTTGTGACAATGTTTTGGTTGAAACACTCAATACAACAGCTGTTTCTGATTGTTTGCAAAACACTTTCACTCATAAATTACGTTCACTTTCACTCCAATCACTTCAAAATTAAAACCTATTGTTTTGTTCATTATTTTATCCTATATTTCACTGATTTTTATTAATAGTGACATCAAATGTGATAATATTTTGACGTTAATTCGTTGAGAGTTATTGCATTGATTTGATAACATTCCCCTTTTGAGACAGTCTTATGATTCTTATAAGATATGTGTCTATTTTTATGACCTTTTTTATTATGCTTTCTAATGTGCTGTTCATTTAGTTGGCAAACAAACCTCCGAAAGCATATGACATGAAAGGCGTAGGTTTGATCTCAAGGATATTCATATTAAAAGTTTTTTTATTCGGACAAACATTATCTCCAATTAGTTCTGCATTTTTTCAAATAACATAATTTTGTTTACTATTAATTTTTAACTCAAATTTGACTGAATTTTGTTTTTATTTGATTTTCTAATTCTGATTAAAATTAATCAAAACTTTTTTTTTATAAAAATGATTAATAAATACATTTAAAAAATATATAATTTACATATTTATGAATTAAATAACTCAGAAATAGTACAAAGGATTTGATTGATGAAAATTCTAAAAATAAAAGTTTCTTGTTTAACCAACAGATGGCTTATGCTCTAAACTTGTTCAAGTTTTAAAAATTTACCTGCCTAAAATTCACTGTTAGCTCCCTTCTAATAGAAATAAAGAAAAATATAGCACCTGAATAACTCCTTTGAATGGATACTAATTATACCTATGAGAGGTCACCAATGATTCTAAGCTCTATTTATATTTATAATGTATATTCAAAGGGGTTTATTAGTTTGAAATCATTGATAACATATTCGTGGACTATATTTTTTCAATATTGCTTTCTATTAAAAGGGGGTAGAATTTTAGGTAAGAGACCCCATTTGTATTAAATGAAAGATTGTATTGAAGTCGTTTTGGAGTTTTAAATTAGTTTTGTAAAAATGTTTGCGAACAAAGTTTTTAGAGATTGTAATTCAAACATTCATTTGTTTTCATCATTTCTGTGAACTGGTCTATCAGTGGACTGTTATAATGATTATAAACTTCTAGAATCTCTACAATTGATTTAATTAAAAACTATTATTTTGAAAGTTTTAAAACTATGATTCTATTAAAATGAATTTTTTTTTCAAAAATCTGTTGTAGTTTTAAATTATTGAGTAATTGATTTATAAATTGAATACTTTGTGATCGGAATTGATTTAAGAGAGAATTTAAGTGAAGACTGCATTCAATTCTATAATTATTTATTTCAAAAAAAATTAATTTCAAATTGAATTATGGCTTCAATTGATTTCTATTATTAGTTGCAGTACTGAAAGAGAGAGAGAGAGAGAGAGAGAGAGCTGAGTTCAAAAAAGAGCTGGAGAGTTATCAGATTTGACTTAAACTGAGTTAATTAAACACGATCTGTTCATTTATATAAATCAATGATTCGTTTGTCAGACAGTTTCTAACTTTAAGACAAATTCTTACAAACTATTGATCTCTTTATAACCCTATCATTAGTTTTTTTTCTTTAACCGATTCTTACGTTTTTTTATTGAAGTGAAAAAAATATTCGTTAAAATATCTGATGGAATATTCATTAAAAACAAATTTCACTAGAAGTTTTTTAAGGGAATTTCCTTTTGTCGGGTGACTTAGAAAATATATCATAGTTTTGAATATTTGAATATTGAAATTAATAAATAATTTATATTAAATCATAATCTGATTGAATATATGTTTGGATGAAAATCATTTAAAAATCATTAAATGTCTAGACTTTCGAAATTATTACTGAATTTAATTAAATTTAAAACACATTTCTGGTTAAAAACTAAAAATTCATTCAAATAACACCTTTGAACTAAATATTCATTAAATTTTGTATTAAAAAAACTTCTGTAAAAAACCATTAAATCAACCGATAATTTGTTTTTTAAAAATCAGAAATCTTAGTATCAATTGAATCAAATGTGGATAATATGGCACTAAATTTAGTGATAATTTTAGTCCAAACCCTTTAATAATTGATATTTTATTAAAATCAATATTTTTTTCATTAAACATTTTAATCAATTAATTATGAAATTTGTTAATTCAATTAAATTTGTTTTGAAATATTCAGAATATATTTTCCTTCAGTAATGGGTTTTATTTAAATTATAAAGAATTTTAAAGGCCTTTAGGAATAAGTTGTCGTCGTTGGTGGTTATGGTGTGGTTATTATGGGAGAGTGGGCTCTAATTAAATTGTGTTTTTCTGCTTATTTTGAATTTAAAATTCATCAAAATATTTGTTTGAATCCAAAGTGATCTCCAAAAGTGATAAAAATATAATTTTCTATAAATTCGTGATAAGATCAGGGATACGCAAGGGGTGGTCTACACCTTAACAATTCAATTCTTATTATTATTGTTTTTATTTGCAAAACAATTAACTTTTTATATTTCTAGAGAGAGACATATTTTAAAATTTTTACCTTGATAATTTTGTTGAATCTTTTGCTAAAAAATAACCAATGAATAGATGAACATTAGATACATAAAACATTACATAAAATATCCTATAATTTATGAGTAAAATTATAATGAATACATGAAGAGTGAGATAATGAAAAAATAATAACAAGGAATTGTTTTAAAACAAACATTAATATTATATTTAACTGTTTGAAAATGGATTGCAGTAATCATTTTAAATATCATTCGTTGAATAAATCATAATTTGATAAAAGTGTTTATCCTTACGTTTGAAAAATAAATTGAAAAAATTCAATACATTTTCAAACATTTTCTAATACTTATCTAAATTGAAGGACAATTTGTTGAGAAAAAGTGTACTAAACATTAGTATTAAAGTTATTCGGTTTAATTCATTTCTAACCCTTTTGTTGACGCAAATGATTGTTTAAGTTAATGCTCGGGGCATAAGAAGAAGAGACTACTGAAGTGACTTCACTTTATTATTAAATTATTATCAAATATTACATCAAAATATAATGAGTGCTAACTTCTAAGAAATAGATCAAAATTGAGTCGAATCTTAGGCCATGGAAGGCCTTCGAAGTTCACTCACTTCACTGTAATTACAATCGACTTATAGTATAACTACTGAGCGAAAGGAATAACGCGTTCTTATTATTCAACGCCAGTCACATATCATATTAAAAATTATATTAAATCAAATCTATAATTCATTTGTAATTATTCTTTTGAAGACTTATTAGCTTTTCTTTAATGACTTGTTTTTCGATAAAAATATATCTTTATTTCAAAGAAACGAATCATTAAAATGACAAAAATTATGATTCGAGTCTAAACACATTTTGTTAAAATTTTGTCAAACTTTTAATTTTATTCAAATAATTGTTTCCCTTTTAAAAACTGTTTAACGCCTTTCTTAGGAATAGTGAATCATTAAATATGTATTATTTATAGAGAATCTATTGCAAGACTCATCAAAATAATTTTAAACTCTTGAAATTTAAATCAAAATGCTATAAAAATGGTAAAGAGTTGCAATTATCATGGTGATTCTCAGTTTAGATAAGTTTCAATTTTTAGATATATTTTTCTATTGATTTAACAAAAATAAACTAAAATAATATTCAGGAAGAATAACGAATTGTTCCCAACATTTTTTAATTATTAAATAACATAATTCAAAATGATACGGGTACTTATATTCCATTGGCTAGTTTATTGGCTCGAAATTATCAACAGCAATTGTTTAATTTTGTCAGGTATATTTTGTTTCATCAATCATAAGAAATTCAAACACAAAAAATATTAATTAAATCAATTCTTAGACTAAAAGATAGTATAGAATCTGAAAACAGAATTGTTTAGCAAAATATTTATCAGTTATTATATGAAACAAAATCTCAATCACTTTTGTTGCTGTCAGTGCACTGGCATATTAGGATCGGTAGCTGTTTATTAGTGGACTTAAACTTATACAGAATAGTCTATGTTTTTCACAACTTATTATTGATGATAAAGAACTCAATGATAAATGAATGGCTTTGTATTGACTGTTAGAAAACAACTATTGAAATAAAAACGTTATATTTATAAAAGAAAAAACAAAATCCCAAATAAATAAGTTCTGACACTTCGGCCGATAAAACATATCATTAAAAAATAGTTTGTCTGAAATATTGTCTCAAAATGTTATTATTCTTAACACTATTTATGTGTGTTTTAGAGAAACACATTAAGCAAACAGAATATGCAAATTGTAGTCAATATTCAAACTATTTATTAATAAACATTAAATATCACTAAATATATAGACAAAAGTGTAAAGAAATTCAATTTTAAAACTATTTATTTTGAGTTTATGTTTTGAAAACTCTATTCTGTGTTTTTCTTGTATCGAAAAGAAAATTAGTTTTTTCTATGCATGTAATTACTGACCCAAAGATTTTTATTGCATTTTATTAGTATTATTTGAATAGATTTAGAATATTTTGAAACAATTTTAAAATATTTGTTTTCACTTTTAAATTGTTTTGAAGTGAATTTTCAATTTCTATTTATATGAAAATATTCACCAAAAATATAAACAAATTATACTTTTATTACACGGAATTCCGATTCAACAGTAAATTAGAGACTATTTTCTGTTAAATGGATTTTGAAAATTCTTGAATTTCTATAACTATTTGTGAATGAATTTTGTGAATACAATGAAAATCTAAAGCCTTTTACGTATCGAATCGATTGGATATAATGTGGAAAAGAGATGAACTGTTTTATAGGTTTAGTTAAATGTTGGCACAAATCATGACAAAAGACAATAATCTGTTCGATCGCTAATAACCATCGATGCGGACCAATAGAAACAGTCAGACATAAGGCAGGTGTCTCTTTGACTAAATCCCTTAGCTTTGCATAAGAATTAGTACAGTTATAATGGGCTCACACCTTCAATATTGTTGACTGACTCAGTAGTTGTAGTGTAAAGTCGGGTCCAGAATAAGAGCAATAATTAATTAATACCGCGAATGAGGTATTCTCGCACAGCATTAAAAGAAATACAAAGTTTTAAAATCAGTTATTCATTAGAACTGGTCTGCAATCGGGTATAACAAATGTCAAGACTCTTAACCGACTAATAAATGGTAACAAATAATAACAGTTCGCGTTTAACCACTCTTTCAAAAGAGAAAATAAGAGACACACAGACACGAGTCGAGAGACAAATGAATCTCATTATAAGTCAAAGTCGAGAGAAACGAATCTCAAAATATTGTAATTATTTTCATTATATCTGAGGGCAAACGTATTACAAATATAACGGTTTTCTTCAATGTTTTAGAATTGTATTTTGATTTTCTAACCGAAAAAAATTGTTTTCAGAGCAAAAAAAATCATCTGCTCTTTTAATACTTTATAAGAATTTTTTATTTTTATGTCAAGAATTTAGTTATGATTTCCTATACAATGTTTTTGGGATAACTCTTTGATATTAGTTTTATAGATCCAATGATGGGTTCTTTAGATAACAAATATTTGTTAAGATATTATTTGTAAACATATTTTTTCAGCAAATGTTTAAAATATATAGTTTGGGCACAAAATTAATGGACTTATTTTTTGAAATATTACTAAATTGTGTGGCTTAGACTCACTCTCGCCTATGGAATGTCAGCTCAATTGCAATAATAATAAGGATTCGATTGTATTGAAGATTATCTGTAATTTACAGCATTTATATCGTTTGCAATCTTATAGACATTGAATTGAAATGAATAGACATCTCAAGAGTTATTATAGACGTCTACCAAATGAGCGGTCAGTGACCAAAACAAGTCATTAATAATATCAAAAAGATTTATACGAATAAAAATAGTAAAGAAGTACTTTTGAAGACAGAGCGGAAGATAAGACTCTTCAATGACTTTAGAAAAACTTTTGGCAAAAGTATTGGCAAAAGATTTACAACAGAGAGAAGAGAAGTGGAAAAATTGTGATCACATTTAAGTGCAACTAAATGGTGGCCGACATGCAGACAACTATGAGCCAGTGTTAGGCAAAAGTTGCTCACCTGCCCGCCCCAGGCTATCGGTGCTGTGATTGTAGCTAAAGAAATGGGCTGTTGGAGGCGCGTGCAGGCACTCAGGCACTCGCTTACAGCTCGTGGCGTTTTGCACACACATACACACAATGTTAAAGTGGAGATGCGCTCAACTTTTACCATTAGAGCGAAGAGAGAGAGAGAGAGAGAGAGACGGCAGCCAAGACTTAAACGAAAAATGTTAACAAACATTCAATTTGTGGCTCAAATTATGTCTCAGCGCCTAATGTTTAATGTTAGAGCACTGGCCGTTTAGACCAGTGCAGCGATGCTCTGACGACCAGTGCATTCATCATAGAGATGGAGATGAAGTGGAAGCGAAGGTCATTCAAGTCTTTATTGTTATGTGTTTTTAGTTAATTTCGGATAATTTTACGCATCGATGAGACAAATATAATATTAAAAATCGTAATACAATCGAAACGCAGAAGATATTAGAGTCCAATCAAAAAACAATTGTTAGAAAAGAAACGCTCCTTTGAATAGAAAGCGGTCCTAATTTTAACTTTGCATTCAAACAATTGTAAGACTACTGTAATTCATTGCTATTCACTTATGTTTGACTTTCGATTTTTCAGAATAAAAGATCAGTTTTGGAGTCAATTTCACTGGAAATTGTTGTTGTGTTAGTGCTGGTCATAAAAAGGTCAAACATAGGCTTTGGTGGCAAAAGAAATACCACATCAATTGAAATGCATGCAAATTAGACGCACAGACAGCTGCAGACATACCAGAGATGATGAGCGCCGATACCACAGATTTATTGAATTCTTTAGAATAGATTACGAATAAGAAAATAATTATTGTTTTGCTTTTAAATTAACTTTATTTTTATGCAAACAATTATTTATTTTATTGTATTTTCTTCTTCTCTCAGATTTTTTTTTATTATCTTATTTTTCAGTACTTTTTATTTGTTCGTTAATTTCAGTACACAACAGATAAGAGCTGTTCTCCTTCTCCTTCTCCGTCTTCTCTCTCTTTTCTTACTCTATAATAGTAAGGGTCGAGTCGTACGACCTTTTTATTGATGGCGCGGATAAGACGTAAGTTTTTTATGTAGATATCAATAATTAATGTCGACAATTGTCTTCAGGCAATCGACGGCGCGTGCCGTTCGCCGTTCCTCAGAAGTCAAGTCACTTATGTAACCGACAGCACTGGTAGTTGATTGGACGCCAGCAGTTTCAGGTGCACAAAGTGTGTGTGCAGTCAACGATTTTTGGGCAAATCTCTTGAATGCAGTGTTCACTCCTCTCTTACTATCAATGTGTGTGAGCTCTGTGTGGTTGTGAGCCCCGGCCTAATCGAAGCCAAGCCTAATCTCTAATACAAGATGAGACATATGTAACACTTCATCCAATTCATACAACTCTCAGTTGTGATCACGACTTCATAGATTGATGAACTCATAGGACTGTCAGCCCTCATAAACTCATATATGACTAATATTTTATATTAAATTTTTGTTTGATCTTAAAGTTTGATTAGTCCCACATAAGTATACCTGCATTATGTCTATCGCACTATTGTTTTGATTAAATATTTGATTAATAATTGCATTAATTTTAATTAAAATCAAAGTTAAAAATTTGTGCGAATTTTCCCTTAATTTGAAGACAAATAAAAGACTTTACATAAAGTTTTGGCGAAAATGCAAGAACTGATTGATGCA
>JAQGBR010000709.1:0-11367 GCA_034698525.1 Achipteria nitens | reverse complement strand
GGAATTAACATAAACTTCATATTAATTCAATGATCGAAATAATATTTAACTCCAGAAACCAGATATAGATATTTAGTTTTAGTTCGTATTCAATATTAAAATGATCAATAAAACTAAGCTATCACATTTATTTCTAATTTCCATTGTTTTTCACTTTTCTAGCCAGTAAGTTTTATACACGAAATATTCAAATTGATAATTGATTTTATCGTCTAGAGTTCCAACATATTTGATATCCTGTCCAAAATTTGTTGAACGATGGACAGCCAACAAAGTGGTCGTCTCTTTCTATGATATCATAGCCAACACTACCGTCACATTAAAGTTGGATGGCGGAGACGGAAAGTCTTTATCAATCACTCAAATATTTAATCCGAAAATAGGCAGTGATTTAATTTATGACTTCACCTTTGGCTCTGATTGGCCTAATGGTCAGATAACCGGAACAATTACATCTGTTGGTGGGCTTGCTTTCACCCAGAGCTGTGCTTCGCAAATGATTGACACTAAATCTGTTGTTGTCTTTCAACTATCAAGTTTAGTGTATAATCCAGGTGATTTAGTTCTATTACGGGTAATTATACTGGATCAAAAATTCAAACCTATTCAGGACAAGACTTTGACAAATTCCATGATATCAATATCGGTAAAGTTACCTATCAAATGATATTTTAATTTATTGATAATTTAATTTGTTCCAGGATCCACGGCGTGCAAAACGAGCTATTTTGCATCAGGTTATATAAATGATCTCTCATCAATATGTTTTTTTAACTTGATCATCTTTAATAGGACCAAAATGGCGATCCTAATCATTTCACTTATAACATAACCAAAGGCGTGACAAATGACATTCTGTTCAAAATTGACCAAGAAGATTTGATTGGTATCTGGACTATTGAAATGGCTTTGAATAATGTGGTCGAAAAGTTTACATTCGAAGTGAGACCAACTGAAGTGTCATTGGTTGATATGGCTCTGACAGCACCAAGGTTCAATAAATTTACTGAACCCAAAGTTCCGTTGAAAATCAAATCTGAGTATAAGTTTGGACAAACTGTTAGCGGAATCGCTAACATAGATATTTCAAAGGTAAAGGACTGTCAGAAACAAATACCAAAAGAAAATATTACTCATTTGAACAAACAAATTATGTTCAGTAAAAACCAAGAGATTAGCTTGGACTTTACTGATTTGACATTTTTCAATCCCAAATGTGATGGCGTTTATCAGTTGAATGTAAATCTGGTGGATAAGATAACCAAGCAGCAATATTCAGAGTCAATTAATATCAATTTTCTCCAGAATAATATAAAAGTTCTGTTTGTGAATAAAAACGAGAAAATTAAGCCGGGAATCAAATTCCGGGCAATTCTGGAATTTTCTTATGTGGGTAATGAAAAAGAATTTGACTTTCAGGACCTTGGTAATAAAATCCAATACACTCATATGAAGAACAGTAAAGTGGCTACCATTCCATTCAGTATTATTAACAGCAAGAACAGAATTTTCTTTGACTACTTAACTGAGCCTGATACTGCTAGTTTAACCTTAACAGTTAATTTATTGGGTAAACCAATTGCAAGTCAAGTTTATCCAACTTTACCTAAATGTACCAAGACTATGCTGTCGGTAATTTTTCAAGAGCCCCTGAAATTATTGAAAGTTGGTGATGTAACTAGTTTAATTATATCGTCAAATGAGCCAATTAACAAGCTTAAATATTATTTTGTTGTTGACGATAAGATAGTGAACGCAAGTACACTTATCTACCCAGCTCCCGCTCTTTTGGTCAACTTTCCACTAGTGATCACGAAGAATATCGCACCAAGGTCAAAATTTGTGGTTTACTTCTACAGTGCAGCCACTGGGAGTATAGCCGAAGATTATATCGATATCAAGACCTCAGACTTTTCAGAGAACTTTATCCATATTAGTGCGAGAAATGCGCAAGCTGATAAATTTAATCTGACACAAATGTCGATCGAATCCCAACCGAATTCACTTATTTTAGTCCACGCTTTCAATGAAGAAAATCTGAACCAAAACAGGAATTTGAAACTAATTGAGAGCCAATTCAGACAAAAATGGAAACAAATCAATGAGAACTACGATAAGGACGACCCCATCGCTAATAAATTGATTACTCTTTCAAACGCTCCTATTTTTTGTGGACAGCCCTATCAACTAGAGATTGTAGAAGAACCAATTTCTGGTGACTTTTATGAAGAAGTTTTCAATGAAAAAGTCAGACGAAAAGATACCTGGATTTGGGATAAATATTCAATGTATGAGAATAATATTTAAACATGTTTATTAATTGATTCATTTATAATGTAGAAATAGCCATGGTGCTATGAATTTGACCACTTATCTCCCTCAAAGTGTGTCCGGGTGGCAGATTTCAGCAATCTCTTTGAATCCTGACAAAGGAATTGGAATTATCAAGCAACAATTCGAGGTTATTTTTTAATATTTTATTGATCAAAATTAAATATGCTTGTTAATTGATTCAATAGATTAAAGTACCAGAAACATTTGTGTTGAGACCTGTTAAGTTTGGAAATTTGAGAGAAGACACTGAAACTAACTTGACCCTGTTAGTTTACAATCCGTTCTCTGAAAAACTCAAGATTAGTGTTGAAATAAGCGAGGATTTTATCGGTTTGAATAAATTATTGATTAATGATTGTCATTATTCGTTGGAAATATCAGGCAAAGAGATGAAAATTTTAACATGCCCAATTGATTTTATTAGTTTTGGAAAGTCCAAGATTAACTTCCTTTCAAGGAATAGTGTCACAAATACAACATTAACCAAATATCAGCAAAATATCCTAATTGAGCCAAAAGGACCTCGCAACACTCAATTTGAACATAAAATAATTGATCTGGAACTTAATTCTGAACCATTTAATTTCAATCATAGCTGGGTATTTCCAAAGAGCCTTTTAGACAATACGCAAAGACTTTTCATAATCGCAAACCTGGAGTCAACGGCAGAGAAGTGGTACACAAAATTGTTGAGTTATGCTAACCTCCAACCTTTTAAACTTGATATTACGGACGTCACCTGCAATATCAAGATGTTCAGGATCTTTTCTCACGTTTCACGAATGAAATATATGAATGCAGCCAGGCAGTTGGATGGGGCTCAGGCAGATCAAGTGGTTCAAGAAATTAAGCTTGCATGTTATAAGACTCCTTATGACGGGTCAATTGTTGATCAGACATTTGCAGGAAAGGCAGTTACTGACCCTAACCTCAAGATGTCTACCTGGATGACTGCTCAATGGCTCAAATCCATGAAAGCATTTACTAAAATCCGAAATAATTATCAGGATAACATTTATATGACTGCATCAAATCTAAAGAGACAGGAGTTGTTCACAGGAGAAGAACTGGAATCTGATCCCAATTTGATAAGAAGACCTAACTCTATAAATTTTAGAGTCTATTTGACAGCATTTGTTTTCATTGCTTTGTCCTCCGATGAGAACTCGATTGAACCCGAGTCTGAAATGATTGGATATATCGCTAAACAGTACAACAGTTTAGAGAGTAATTACGATAGAGTTATATCCTGTTATGCTTTCACTCTCGCCGGACATGAATTGAAAGCACAATGTTTTAATGAGATTCTTGAAAAAATGAAGACTGTCCCTGATAAAGGCTTTAGATTCTGTACCGATAACGATGGCAAACCAGATAATGAAGCCACCTCTTATTGCTTGTTAATTATGATTAGGAATAGTTATTATAGCATTGGACTCGACTTTTATAATTATTTGCGTTCAGTTGAAGCAAAGAATAACACAATTGGGGATGACTTCCAAACTGCTCTTGCATTTGATGCAATGGCTGAACTAATTCAAACTGCTCAGGATCATCGGGATAATAAAAATCAGATTATCATCAATATAAATGGCAAGATTGAAATGAAATTAAATGCCGACGAAGTTTTAAGTAAAGTAATTGAACTACCTAAAAATACCTCGCTCACTAGTATTCAAGTCAAAGGTTACGGAACGGCTAACTTATACTTTGCTGTGAAATATAATTCATTGAATAAGGAAACGGCATTCACTAATTCTACTATCACAATGTGTACAAGGTATAATTTAATCTTGCTAAAAATGGGAATTTAAATTATTAAATCAATTACAGAGGTGGTAGCGCTGGTCATGCCTTGATTAATGAAATTGATTTACCCAAAGGGACGGAATTTATTAAAGAGAAAGGACTGGTTGGCGAAAATACTAAAATTGAAATTAGTCCTGATAAAAAACATATCTATGTTTTTGTTGCTAAGGTCAGTTACTTATTTACTAATGATTTAAACAAATATGATTTATCTTTTGTACAGGATACAAAATGTTTTGGAATTCCTGTAAAATTGTTACCAGATTATCCCCGCCCACAACCCGTACCAATTCAATTCTTAACTGTGAATGATGTTTCAAAATATAAAATGCAAATAATTGAAAATTAATTCTATTAAATAAAATACTTATTATTAACTGTTTATGTAATGATTGATATGTTTAATCAAAAATTTTATTTAACACAAATAAATTTGCTAGATCAGAATAAAGTCAAGCTTTTATTTGCCGATACAATTTTGACAACATTTTATTCAAGCAGATATGAGGCCAATTCGTGATGAGTTTTTTGATGACAAAATTTTCTTCTGTCAAATAATTGTTTATTAATAGATATATTTCACTTCTCAGTAATCTAGGTATAATATCTTATAATATAAGACAAAGGATTGATTAGACTACGAATAAACATATTTCACTTCTCAGTAATCTAGGTGTAATATCTTATATAAGACAAGGGATTGATTAGACTACGAAGAAATTATACTAAAAAATTCTCAAAAGTTGTTTGCTTTGATACTTGAGAAAAACACTTAACTTTAATCATGAATTTGATAAACCCATTTCTCATTAAATTAAATGCCTCTTTTTATCAGTTAGAATTGATTGAATAAAGTAAACTAGCAAATTTTTGTCCAAATAAAAATATAACTGTAATACTCTAGACTTTGAATTGATATGATTATTGTTTAATTGATTATTTGTAATATTTGAAATCAATATCATATATTTGAGTTAAATTGGAGTCCAGACATTATCAGATATTTAACTTATCTAGATTATTTTCAAGTATTTTATTATTGCTCTCAGCAAATGTTTAATTAGCAGTTTTTGAACTTAATTGTATTGAGTATAAAAGGCTAAACTTATAAAAGATAACAAGCAAAAAATGAAGTTTATAATAACATTTCTATTCTCTTTTTTGTTCTTGGTTATTTATTCTGATGCGTAAGTAAATAATATAATAGTTATAGTTATAATATGAATGATCACCTAGCTCGCCAACTTACTCGATTTTGGCACCGGAAATCATAAGACCAAGATCAAAATACAATGTTATCGTGGCATTCCATGATGTTGATAAAGAAACAACGTTGCTCTGCACATTAACCAAGTCCAATAATGATTCTTCTACGAAAATTATCCAGCAAGAATCGTTTAATAGACAAAACAACTTTAAGGTAATTGAGTTGGAAATCGGCACCAAATTCACTGAAGGACTCTATAACCTAAGCATAACATCTACCGGAGAGGTAGCCATTCATTACAGCAAACAAATTGAGTTCGTCTACAAGCAGTTTGTAATCCTGGTGCAAACTGATAAAGCCATATATAAACCGGGCCAAGATGTTCTATTCAGGGTTGTTATTCTGGATGATGTTCTGAAACCAGTTCCTGAGGATGATATCAGTGATATCAAGATATATATTATTGTAAGTCAATTCTCAGCAAGATACTTTATTAAACTACTAAGAATATTCTTTTACTAGGACCCTCGTGGAATAAAACTTCGTGATTTTCAACTTGTAAGTCTCTATTTTAGTTGAAATTGTATTTTGCAAATTTTTAATCTAGGTAAAAATTGTTTAGTATGTCAATGCAAACGATGATCACTCTTATGGTGTTAACAAGTTTAATTATCATAAAGGAGTCACTGAAGATTTGGCATTCAAATTGCACGATGAGGCCATGCCTGGTAACTGGTCTTTGCAAGTTGTCACCAGAGGTCAGGTTGAGACCTATGTATTTTGGGTGGAATATTATACCCTTCCTTTAGCTAATGTAACAATAAGTTTACCTGAGTTTGTGGAGATAGCCAATCCAATTCTGAAATATAGAATTGATGCTATCTACACTTTCGGTAAACCTGTCCATGGTAATTTTGAAATGACAATAGAGAAGGTTCAAGATTGCAACCATAAAGTTGTTCCTGGTTCAAACAAAAATTTCTATAAAATCAATAATGTTTTAAAAGGACAGTTCAACAAAAGCCTTGATTTGAGAGAAACATCACTTATTCACTCAAATTGTGGTGAAATTCGATATAACGTTACGGTCAATGTCTACGATAATTACACCAAGAGTGTTTACTCGAATTACCAAGAGTTCAGTGTACTTAAGACACATATCAGAGCTAATATGAATGAAATCAGGCCGAAATATAGACCAGGTCATTCGATTATACAAAAGGTTAATGAATAATTTAATTTAATTTAAGCAATAATTTTATTTTGAAAACTTCCAGGTCCAATTGACGTCACAAACGGGTGAATTTATTCCAACAAAAGAAATAGAAGATCACATTACTTGTGAGGCAAGAATAAAGTCGGGCACATCTAAAGAACTGGTTCTGGTGACAATACCAAGAATCGAAAAGCACGATGGTCTTTTAATTTGCGAAATTCCAACCGACTTCCTCTCATCTCAATTGATATTTTCCGTAATCTTAAGAAATCTGACCCAAGAATTGACTCTTTTGAATATTGCATCGGATTTTGCTTCCGGTTGTTCTCAAGACTACATACAAATTGAGTTTCAAAATGAGGGCAAGATTTTGAATGTGGGTCAGTCAACAAGTCTGGTGCTAAAGTCTAATCAGCCAATAAAAGAGGTTATTTTGTTTACTGTGATCAGAGGCAGTATTTTCAAGACAAAAATGATCCCGTTTCAATTCGCACAAATAAATCAACTAATTGAATTGAATCTTACCCGGGAAATGGTTCCCGAGGCTATCGTTGCCGTCTATATGAAGAGTGCGACTTCTAATCTGATTGTTTCGGATTCTCTCAAACTGAGTGTTGAGGGAATTTTCCACAATCAGGTGAAAATCAATGTCAGTACTAGTTTAGTTGACGCAGGTCAAACTGCAAGGTTCTCCGTGTCTGCTGAAAAGGGATCCGATATTTTCCTCTTAGCTATCGATGAATCTGTTTTGGCACTAAAACAGGGCAATGACTTAACCAATCAAAGAGTTTTATCCGATTTCATGAACAATAAGGCCTTCAAACGAGAATCGGATGGCTTTCTAAAGGCTGGAATGAGTATATACACAAACGGACCTAAAGAATGTGCTACTTCATATCAAATGACAAAGGATGGTGATGACGATCCAGATCAGAATAAAAAGGGTGAAAATCGTAAAGTGAGAAAAGATTTCAGAGAGACCTGGATATGGGACAGGACTGATCTGTTAGTATATTTGAATAACAAAACTATAGTTAGAAAATAGAGACGATATTAAACATGGCTTTATATTGTATGCCAAATGTTACCATGTTAAAATATTGTTTTTAGCCATCAATTTTGTAATTGTTTTGGTGTTTCCAAATACAGTGCGAGCGATAAAACTATGGTCAAGTTAAAAGATGATGTCCCTGATAGTATTACTACTTGGAAAATAACAGCCTTTGCAATTGATGATCAACGTGGACTGGGACTGACAACACAACCTGGATATGTAAGATAAATATTATTAATATTGAAACTAGTTAAAATAAAGTTATTATATTTTTTTATCATTTATTGTATTATTTATAGGTAACAGTATTCCGACCATTTTTTGTTAAATTAAATCTACCATATTCAGTTAAACGACATGAAGAAACAGATGTGCACTTGATCATTTTCAACTATTTGAATGAAACTGTGAAAGCAGATATCAAGTTATCTTTGAATAGAACTGAAGATTCAAAATATGTGTCAATCAAATCATGTCAACAGAAAATAGCCGTCGCCTCAAATGAAATCCAAACTTTGATCTGTACCGTCAAACCAAGTGAAGTAGGTAAATTTGGGCTTGTTGCTGAAGTATCTGGAGAGGGTATTAGTAGTGGAAAGAGTGTCACACCTGATGCTGAGTTACGTGAAATTCTGGTCGTTTATGAAGGGATACAACAATCAGTTCAACAAAATTTGTTCTTTGATTTGACTGATGAAGAGAACAATGTTCTGAATATAAACGTACCTGTCTTACCATTGAAGGGCATTGTCCAGGGATCAGCAAGGATGTTTTTGAGCGCAACAACAGACTTGCTATCAGTTACTTGGCAGGAAAAGCTCAAAAAAATCAGGACAGACATTAACTTTGATTTCAGTGATCCGAGCGGTTGTTGTCAGCAGAGAGTTGACCGTTACTTCCCTAAAGTATTTTGGCTAGAATATCTCCAGATGACTGATAAGATAACTGGACCACAATTTCAAGCAGCTGTCAAAGAGATTAATTTTGCGATTAACCTGATCTGTTGGCATAACCCGAATGATGGATCTTCAGTATATTATGAACAGTGGCATAATAATGATGGTGTATCTAGCAATGTTGATACTGGTCTTGTACCTTTTGTTTGGCAAACTTCTTATAGCTTGAAAATTTTGAATCACGCTAAAAAATATACTAGTGTTTCCCAAGATCAAATATTCAAGACAAAGAACTGGTTGAAGTCAAAATGTGTTACTACTGGTGAATATATTGAAAGCTACCAGACACCTATGTTTTATACAGGAACAAATGCTTACCTGACCTCTTTTGTGCATGTCACTCTTTTTCAATCGGGCGAAACCAATGCAATCACTAATAAATGGCTGGAAAACAATTTCAATAATTTAGTACATCCTCTCGATATTATGTCCACTTGTTATGCCTTACATGTAGTTCAGAGCCCTAAGAAAGAGGAGTGTTATGCTAAGGTTGAGCACATGATGAAGACTGACAGCACTGGTAGCTATTGGATGGATGCAAACAATGTTCCAGATCTACATTTGACTTCTTATGGTTTAATGATTTTAACGGAAAGAAAGTCTTACTCTAAAGGTCTGGAAGTTTTCAAATATGTGTTATCGCATCAGAATTCAAATATGAATCACATCAAAAATGTTCTTGATACCGCCACTGCCAATACCTATTTAATTTCGATAACTACTGAAGCGATGACCAAATTTTACGGCCTAACAAAGAAATATGATCCTGCTATTGAAAATGTTTTTATCAATTTCAATATCGACGGCACAAAGAATGAGATCCATTTAAGGCCCAAAACAGATATCACTGAAGTAATTGAAGGCAATGTCAGCGCTAAGAACATTGAGATCATTGCTCGCGGATTTGGAAGGGCTAAGGCACTGATCAGCTATATCTTCAATGTTAACAATTTCACTGAGGGTCATTTCAAGACTAATGTTACTGTGACAAATCAAAATGAAAACTATATCTTGCTCACAATATGTACTAGGTATAATTGATTTTATTTATTATCAGTGAAGTTATGGTTACTTTAATTTCAATTATTAATTTCAGTCATAAAGAGAGTCAACCAATCAATAACACTATCGTTGAGATTGATTTACCCACCGGTTATACCTATCACCAGGAAAGGTTTGAAACTAACTCTACAAATATCAATAAGATTGAAGCGGAAAATGCTGGAACACATATTAATGTGTATTTGGCTAAGGTAAGCTTGATAATTAATATAATTAATTTTAATATTGATATGTTTGAATATTCGTATGCAGACCCACACAGACAACTTTTGTTTCGCAATTCCTGCAATCGAGAGCTTCAAAGTAAGGAATAGACAGCCCGTGCCCATCAAAGTCTATCCATATTATGATAGAAGCAAATTATCTGTTTCCACATATCCTTAACTCAAGATTTGTTTTTATTGAAATTATTTTAAAAACAATAAAATTTGATTGAATAAAATATTTTCTTAATGTTTACAATATTGATCCTACTCATTTTTATCCTTGTTTGTGGTTTTCCCAGATTAATCTTTCCAGAAAAGAATGAAAAACATGTCGAAGACTTACAAGCAAAAGGTAGAGATCAGGTACACTCAGATTGCCATAACACGAGTTGCAGGCCTTGTTTGATGAATACTTTGAATAGACCACTTTGAGCATGATGTTCGCTGATCAATACCTAGGTTTGATCTATCTATGTTTATTATCAAATTATCCTTGTATTTTTTTTGTTAAATGTATATATAATCGAGTTTTTAAAATATAATATTCATTTCCAAATCTAATAACTTGTAAAAGAGGTAATAATTATTAATATTATTCTGATTTTAAATTTATTTTTTTATAGATTTCACTGAAATATCAAAAGTTTATTACCGAATTCTCTCAGTTTAGGCCATGGCTTGTTATCTTAGTTTCTTAGAGAGAGTGGCGTACTACCTAGGTAACACGACACCCAGTTTTGACTGAAATAACGAGTCAAATGTGAAAAGTTTAATCAAAATTCTTGTAATACCAGAGATGACTAAATATGTTTTAAATAGAAATAATTCTCTGTTTTTTGATTTAAATGTATAATTAGTCATTGAATTAATAAATAAATGTATTCATTGCTATTAATATAAGATATCACGACATGGCGTGTTATCTAAGTCACTAAGAGAGGGTGGCGTACTATCTAGGTAACACACCATGCTATTTTAAAGTCTACCCGAGTCAGGGACCTGTCACATAAGACGCCATGGTGCCTAATCTGAGAGAATTCGGTATAAAAAATGTTTTCAATTAAAGTATTGATTACATTTTTTGTGACATGTATCTATTTATTTTTACTTGGATCCAAGTAGGGTTACATCTACTCTTATCTATTAATAAAATAAACATTTTATTAGATATAAAATTTCTTAACACTATTAAAGAACGTGTCAAAAAGTTATAAGAGTCATGTTTTCGATAACATAATATTTTTAAATAACATTATATTTCTCAATATTTCACAATATTTCTTATCACCGGATTATTTTTTATTCCCTTTCATTCGAGTCATCAAGTTTTTTGTTTTTAAAATTGTGTTTTCACTGAAAATGCTTTATTGACTGAACATGTTTATTATCAAATTATCCTTGTATTTTTTTAGTTAAATGTATATATAATCGAGTTTTTAAAATATTATATTCATTTCCAAATCTAATAACTTGTAAAAGAGGTAATAATTATTAATATTATTCTGATTTTAAATTTATTTTTT
>JAQGBR010000708.1:0-11369 GCA_034698525.1 Achipteria nitens | reverse complement strand
GACGTTACCTTCGATGACGTAAAAGGAGTCGAAGAAGCAAAACAAGAACTGCAAGAAATCGTTGAATTTCTTAAAGATCCGGAAAGGTTTTCGATTTTAGGCGGGAAACTACCGAAAGGTGTTTTATTAGTGGGCCCTCCCGGCACTGGTAAAACTCTTTTGGCCCGCGCAGTGGCCGGAGAAGCTGGAGTTCCCTTCTTTCATGCAGCCGGTCCTGAATTTGATGAGATTCTTGTGGGACAGGGGGCTCGACGTGTCAGAGATCTATTCAGTACCGCCAAAGGAAAGGCTCCCTGTGTTGTGTTCATCGATGAGATCGATTCTGTTGGCGCCAAAAGAAGTAATTCTGTTCTCCACCCGTACGCCAACCAAACAATCAATCAATTGTTGACCGAAATGGACGGCTTTCGGCAAAATGAAGGCGTCATTGTTTTGGGCGCCACTAATAGACGCGACGATTTAGATAAAGCTCTTCTAAGACCCGGACGTTTCGACGTTGAAGTACAGGTACCCGTTCCTGACTTCAGTGGAAGGAAAGAAATTTTGGAGTTATATCTCTCTAAAGTCAAGTATTCGAATAATGTCGACATCGGTATGCTTTCCCGCGGAACCACTGGTTTTACTGGCGCTGACTTAGAGAATATGGTAAATCAGGCAGCGCTCAGGGCTGCTATCGATGGACAGCCATCTGTTAATATGCAATATTTGGAGAACTCGAGGGACAAAATATTGATGGGACCCGAGAGGAAGAGCAGAATTCCTGATGAAGAGGCCAATACGATCACTGCCTATCACGAGGGCGGACACGCTTTAGTCGCGTTTTACACTAAAGATTCCCACCCTTTGCATAAAGTGACTATTGTTCCGCGCGGCCCCTCTTTGGGTCATACCGCACAACTGCCAGATAAAGAACGCTTCTTCACTACTAAATCACAAATGTTGGCCCAAATGGACACTCTTATGGGTGGCAGAGCTGCTGAAGAACTTATTTTTGGTACAGAAAAGATAACCACTGGTGCCTATGACGACCTCAAGAAAGCGACACAATTAGCCACACATATGGTTAAGGATTATGGAATGTCTGAAAAGGTTTGTGTCATTGAAGTTATCAAACATTTTTGAAATAATTTATAATACTATTGATTGGGAATAAACTAAAATACAGTCCTTCCTCTTTATAACGAACGTTTCGGGCCAACAGTTTGGTTCGTTTGGTTCGTAACAAATCACTATTTGTTATACATATCTCTCAAAAGCTGTTCGTTATAACGAGGATAGACTGTATCTTCGGGTGTCCGGGAAATAGTATTTGTATTCAAATATTGACTCAAATAATAGCAATCATTATATGATAAGTGAAATGATTTTTTAAATTTATATGATTTGAATTCATATTCAGATCGGTGTCCGAACCTTCGATGAAGATCACAACTCTCTTATTGTGGTCAATGAGTTGTCCTCAACTACTTCCGAAAATATTGACAGTGAAATCAAGAAAATGCTTCAGGTCTGGGCTCTGCCCTCACTATTCAACTCAATGTTATAAATATTGTTTTGATTGCAGGACTCATATGAGAGGGCAAAAGCTGTACTCAAAACTCATAGCAGAGAACACAGGCTTTTGGCCGAAGCACTCCTTAAATATGAAACACTAAATGGAGAAGAAGTCAAAAATATTATTTCAAAATAGATATAAATTATTGTTTAATAAAATATTATTTGAATTTATTTTCTTTTTTTATTAAAAGTGGAAATTCGATGAAAACTAATGGGAATTAAGAATAACTGAAAAAATCGAGTTTTATATCAAATTATCCGAAAATGAGTTCGAAATTGAATTTTAAGTTAAAATCATAGAATAGGACAGAACTCATGATAATAATAATAATGGAATTCAGACCAAAAGACAACTTAAAGCACTAATAATGGAGTTAAGAGTAGTAAATGAACCCAAACGCCAATAAAAAGCAATTAAACGCCAATTTGTTAACAATCAACTGTACAAAAGATATAACAGTTCCAGAGGACAAAGTCTGGCACTATTGAGGATAAATTGGGAAGACTTCAAATCAATGGCACTTCTTTTGCAAACTGTGTGGACAGACGTCCGGCCAAATATCTCTATTGTATTGGATTTTCGTTTCATTGTATTTACATTTTTTTAATCTAAAAATCATTTTTTTCTATTCAGAGTCATTTCAGTTAAAACAATGAGCGCTTGTTTTTCGGCCGAATCAGAAAACGCCGAAACATGTCTTAAGGCTTCGTCGGCGTGTTTTCGGGCCAGTATTCGGGTGTGATCTAAGCCATCGCTCTGACAAATATTTTAGTTTAGATTTTATAATTCAATTATTAAATGTATGCATACTTTCATAACGGCTTCGTATGCCTTCTCCACATCTCCCGGTTCTGAGAAGCGCCTCATAATCATTATGTTTAAGTCCGGGAACTTTTCACACGCGAACAGAACGGGAGCCGTCGCTAAACCTAGTTTGAGGTCAGCGGCAGCGGGTTTTCCTAATTCTGCCTGACTCGACACGAAATCTAATAAGTCGTCCACTAATTGGAAGGCAATCCCCAAATTGCGTCCGTATTGAAAGGCCGCCTCTTGAAAGCTTTGATTGGCTCCCGAAAGGAGAGCCACTGCTTTGCACGTATACGCTATAAGACTCGCCGTCTTTTTGAAACTTTTATGGATATAATGAGAGAAGCGTTCGCTCTCATCCTCTTTGGAGCCCATTTGCATAAACTCTCCCTGTACCAAATCCAATAATACCTATTAACAGTTAAAATAGGGTCAGAATAAAAGAGAAATTTTTAATCGAAGGAATACCTGGGATAAGACTAAAATCACTTCTTCGTTCTGAAGTCGTGCTAACATTTGTGAAGCTCTCGACAATATATAATCTCCGGCCAGAATAGCTTTCTTCTGTCCCCACAAAACATTAACTGATGCCTTCCCCCGACGGGTGTCTGCGGTGTCGATGACATCGTCGTGAACCAGACTCGCCGTATGAATCATTTCAGTAACCATTGCGACCGTCTTTTGAGAATCGAGTAAATCGGGTCTTCTATTGATGTGATGATTGAGTGCCCGAGCAATTAATACCACTACCATTGGACGGAATGCTTTTCCCTGACCGTCAAAGTAATAGCCCGCTATTTCTTCCAATTCTGGTCTTTCAGTCCACAATTCTTTGCGAATATCGGCGTAAAGACTGTCCAAATCATTTTGAGCCAATTTGAACGGATCTATTGGTTTTGTTTGAGGGCTCTGTTGGACAGATACCGACTTTGAGTGACATAATGAGGTGTGAATCAGTCGTCTATTAATAGGATTGACATCTGATTTATGTAATCTTCTATTTGTTGAAAAGTTTGTGGAGTAGAGTATACTTCTCTTATCGAATACCTTCAAAATCACAAATTAAAACCTATTAATAGCTTTTAATTCTTAATATTTTATTTAATAAATCATTAATTATAAGGAAATGATTTAATATCTTTGTCTCAAATACAACACAAGTATTAGAATTTCTATTAAAATGAAATGATTTTATTTTTAACTTTAATTAGAATTTAAGATAATATTAATTTTAAAAAAAAAAGATATAATGACAGGAAATAAATACAAATTACTTTAAGAACTATTTTTATGACAATAAATACATAATAGAAAATGATCGAAAAAGTTTCATGGTCATTAATTATTCAAAATCCTTGATATTTTAGTGAATAAGTAATATATGTTTATGTTTTCATTGAGATTCTTAATAAAAACTTAAAGACATTAAATGTTTGTTAACTTTAAACAAGAAAATCAACAAATTGTTAGCTAATGAATGGCAACAGTTTTGGCAAAAACTGTAATAACCGTTAGATTTAGTTGAGATTAATGTCTGAATGTTTTAGCTCTGAGTTAAATGAAAAAATGAGGCAAAAAATATTTTGAAGTTTTCAAGTCATGAGAACAAGTCGTCACAGATTGTACTCGGATTGTACTCCAGTCCCAGAATTCGATTTCGAGTTATCGATACAATTATCTTAAAAATTGACTAAAAGTCAGTGCAAATCGAGTTTTGCTACTCTAACAAACAGCGCCTGGCATTTGCGGCGCTAAGAACTTCAGGTTGCGATACATAAGAGGTCAGTCACCTTATGATAGCCCTGAGCACTTACTATTCACGGAAAATCGAATAAAAACATAAATAAGTTATTCGTAAATCGAAACAACTTTTCGTCTAATTTTATTCCCATTTCCTGAGCAATGATTTCGATTAATTCAAAATTTAAATTTCGCTTCAATTGAATTAATAGATAAATGGAAGGGTTGTCAGAAGAGATGGAAAAGGAGAGCAAATTTCACAATACAATGGAATGTGGATTAAGAGGTATTCATTGCATCGAAACCCGGAAGACTCAGACGACTCAGAATTGAATTTATGTTTGTATGTAATGATGCGGTCATGCGATTCGTGAGTTTAGTGTGTTTACAGTTATGCACTTTTAAGTCATCATAACTAAAACTTATCCATCAAATCCTGTTGACTCACTTTGTTAACCAACCATTAGTTTTCTTACATAACTCAAGAATGTATGCAAAACTTTGACCAAAATATTTAAAAACTGTTATCCAATCAAATCTTATTCTTAAGGCACTGTTCTAATGAAGCAAATATTCTTAACTTTTATGAGAGCCCTAACTCTTGATTTACTTTCGGGTTTTTTTTGAGCAAAAAAAAAAGATATAAAAACAGATATATGTGTGGATATGTAAACAGACATCAATTGAAACATGTTATGAGTACTCTCTGAGAGTAATTCATTCATTTTTTAATCATTAGTAGGATTTGGTTTGAATTCTGAAATAAAAACTCGACTCAAAGTTTGGAATTTAAATGAAAACCATTTGGAGGTCAAGTGATTCAAAATACTGGCGTTTATATTATGTTGTTTGCCATTCATTCAAATTAGTTGCACCGATCACTTGAATGAGCCTTTTTTCAACACAATTTCAAAACTGGAAAACATTTTGTTCGGCAAATCTTTTGATTCAAAACATTAATTATTTATATTTTGAGAGTTTAAAAAACACTACTTTTAAGAATTAGGTTTATTACACAAAAACACTATTCATATATTCTGAGATAAAATGCAATTTTATAAGTGATTTATTTCCTTAATTAAAGTAAATTTAAATTTGTTTTGTGTTGGGATTAAAACAACGGTTATATTATTTTTGTTTTGAAAAATTCAACAAAAATTGTTTAAAAATACATAAAATTATTACACGATTAGCGCTAAAACTTTTCATCTAGTTCAAGTTTACAAATTAATAAACCAGTTATTTTTAAAACTAATTTTGTAGGCAAACTGATAAATGGCTCAAATTAGTGCATGATTAAATACAAATAATTATTAAATTAAAATTGATAACTCACTCCAAATATCATTGAATATTAAATTAAAAAGTTTTTAAAGATTTTATTTTTGATAGAATCAAATAATAATAATTAGTGTCCCAATACTTTTAAAGTCTTTATTTATGTAGACCTGGATTGAGTAATTAAGGATTAAGCCAAGGGTCAAATCTTGATTACATCCTATTTTAGATTTTAATTTTTCACTCAACAAAATAGACTCAAAACTTAACTCAAAAATTGAATTGAAATCACTTTTAAAACTGAGTAATCATTTAATTATTTAAACTCAGAATAATTTCAAACAAATTAAATGATCTGCGATTGGCTTACATTCAAAATATAGTTTTTAATCATTAAATTTAAATAAATTCATCAGATTTTCGACTAATTTTAAAGCAAAACAAATGTTTAATAAAATAAAAATCTAATATTTATTTCATTAAAACTACTTTTTATTAATTAAATTCTTACCGAATAAAGTAAAGGACAAAATGAGGACGAATTTGATATATTAGTCGAAGTGGACGTCCATCTGATCGATGGCTTAATTAAGTTTCTAGTTTTAAGGTTGACATCAAATAGTTTATCAAAGATATTACACAATAGCCTCGAAGATGAAGAATAAGCTGAAGACGAAGCCATGAATATTCGGTTAAATATTTAGATTGAATGCAATCAATGCCTCCAACGCTCTGAGAGAGAGATTAAACACAAAATACAACAAAAATAATGTTAAGTCAATAGTCATGCGAATGAAGTGAACACACAGTCGACAGTCAACCAGAGATGACGCTCGCAATCACTGCTCTATCGGTTTAAGCTTTTATTCAAACAGAATATTCTTGACATCAGAACTGATCCTCAAATATATGTCCACAAATCCACAAATAAAACACAGAAATCAATACAATATATTTTGTAATCCATTTGAATAAAAACTTATTTCAATTTTTTAGATATTTTTACATACAGTTAGCAAATGATATGAACACTTGATTTCCAGTTTGCGATCTCTGAAACACTGTTTTAGATTAAGTACAAGACATGATTCGGTCAAACATTAGAACCTCTCAAAACTTGTCTTACGGTTAAAACACGTCATTCAATACGTCAATAGGTTTGTTGAAAAACTTCTTTAAATTTCATTTGAATATTGAATATAATTTACGGCTTATTATTATTATTACTATTTGAATAAAATGAATCAAATAGTTATTCAAATATTACTAAATAAGAGACAATTAATTTTAAAACTGAAAACTCAGTCGCTTTTAAGTTTGATAAACGGGAGTCAAACTGATGTTCAGTTTTATTTTCATCCAAATAGTTTTCATTTGAAACGAACTGAATTTGGGACAACTGTTCCAATTAGGACTTGTTCTTTGATTCAGACAAAATATATAAGAACCTCATGAGAAACCGAGTTACGAGTTCTTTAACCTTAATGTCGGGTCAAAAAATTTATTTTGAAAATCGGTCGACTGTTTTATTTTATACCAAATTAACTCTCTCTCTCTCTCTCTCTCTCTCTCTCTCTCTCTCTCTCTCTCTCTCTCTCTCTCCCTTCCTCCCAAAAATAAACGGAGATAAATGTGGTCCAATCCTCTAAAAGGATGTCCAACCGATGTCTAATATGAATCACAAGACTTTTCGCAAATATGTTATCTTCTCTTATCTTAGAAACTAAATTCAATCCATAAATTAAATTATAACAAAATTAACTTTTTTTTGAAAAATAGTTTGTTTTAATCAAATGATAAATTGATGTTATGGTCAGTTCTACAGAAAATTAAATCAAGCATTTAATTAACAAAAATTGATTCATAAAAATATTTTGAGATAATATCAGTTAAAGATAAAGAGTTTTTTATAAATTCTATATTTTAATAATTTTAAGTTTGATTTTAAATACAATTTCATATAATTTGGTGAAAAAACAATTATCGTAGTAATTGAAAGATTAGAAATTTTGGGTGACCCCACTTTTTTATCTTCCAATGTATGTAAGAGTTTTTACTTAACATTTCCAATATATTTTCTATTCTGAGACTTAAATCTTGATTTTTTAGTTCATTTGATAGCAAACTATTTGTTATTTTTAGTTATTATATCAGACTTTAAGATAGAAATATAGGGCAATGCACTGCACTAAACATTTCTTTAAAGAATCCTCACTTAAAATGTGTTGAAATCCATTTAATTAAACCGAAAGTTTATTTTTATGATCAATGAATTACAATGAATGGAATTTTTTGATAAAAACACCTCAAGATATCTGAAAATTATATAATTTAAAAATTTTATTCTGAAAGCCTTTTTAAAATTAAATTTAAATAAAGGAATGGCTGTAATCATATATGTAATGATTTATATGACAACCCTTTTTTAAAAAGAGAAAACTTCATTTGACTTTTAATTGACTACAAATTTTGTTCATTAGTTAAAAATAACAAATTTTTACTGAATCAGTGTTTAAGAGAATGAGTTGAGATTATTTTGAATTATTTTTGTTAATGAGATTATTCTAGGTTAGTTAAGCCAAAATATAGTCCAGTCATTCGGTGATTAAATTAAATTTTGTTTTTTATCCATTTGTTTGATATTTACAGACATTTACAGAAAAATCATCAGAGAGTTAGTGAATCAAAATTTAATCAGTCTTTCCTCTCATCCATGTTTTCGATTGCAAGTCATTGCTGTAAATCATTGGCGGCTATAAAACAAATTAATATAAATAATTGCAAATTAATGTATGGGCTGTTGAGTACTTACACTATCGCATTGACAGTAATTACCGCCCATATCTGGATGTTTAGTACAAACCCAGGTACAATATGCTGTCTTCAGGTTATACGTCTTTTTGGTGACAGTTGTCTTTTCAGTTGTGACCAATTGTGTAGTAATGGGTGCACACAAAAAACAAGAATTGGCCAAAAAGATGGCACACAATATCACAAAAACAAGTGTTGGTCTCATAATTAAAATATTTTATTCACTTTTCGTTATTAACTTATTTGACAATTGGATGAAATGTTTTGATAGCTGTTTCTAAGCCTTTCAACGCTTAAATATCTGTTCTGCACAATAAGAGGACAGTCCTCAGGGCTAATGATTAGGTCTAAAAAATGATAGAACTGAATGTTTATTGGATGAAAATTTACGAAAAACAACATTTATTTTGAAACAAAACGATTTAATTATAGATTAGATTAGAGTTCGTAACAAATTCTTATCTTTTATTGTGTGTTCTGAAACCCCAGAGCCGGTTATTGGTAACTATTCTGTCTCATTCTGTACTGATAACAAGGTTTAACATAAAATTACATAAAATAATTCGATTGATATTTATAATGATTTTTGAGATTTGATAAAATTTTGGGATATTTTTATAATTTATATATAAATTATGAATTTTTAATTAAAATAATCGATAATTTTTGAGGCGTTTTTCAAAATTATTAATAAAATTATCAAAAAATAAAAATCTTTAATATCTTTTGATTAAATGATTAAATCAATGGACTCTTCAAATATGTTATCTTTTTATTCAAATTAATAAAAAACAACGAAAATTATGATTAATTTATATCAAATATACTCTCAATACTACGGAATTTTATTTGAAAATCTATCCTGATACATTTTATATATCATACATTGAATATAAGCCTATCGAAAGTTTTTATTAACACCAAATTTATGATAATTTATTGTCCTAAAAAATAGACTCTGGGAGAGAGAGAGAGAGAGAGGGAGGGAGAGGGAGAGAGAGAGATTTATACCTATTTCTATAATTTTTGAGACTAAAATCTATATCACTTTGTTTTACTATTACATTAATATTAGTACTTCTAATTACTAGAACTACACTAAATTTAGTCTCAAAAATTATTGAAACAAGTATACATTCTATTTACACTCTCAATACGTGCATTGATTGAGAGCGAGTATCAGGTGATGTAGGGGTAACTCAATTCTTAGATACTATGACAATGAAATAGCGTTACATTTGTTATCTCAGAACATCCGACTTTGATTGAGATAAATATTTCTTAGCTACTAGTGCAATCATTGAGTAAATATTTTTTATTAGCTAAATTGCGATTTAGTAAATTGTTTCCTGATCAATAGTTTTAATAAATTGATTTTCTAAGTAAAACAATGTGGTCAAACTAAAAATGGCTTTCACCTGGTTTGTTTTTGCTTTTAACTCGTTTGTTGTGTTTATTCAATGGAATGATTGCTCGGTAACTACAAAAGAACTAAATCGAGATTTTAATAACACAAACTCATTGAAGGTCAACAATAGCAGACCGAGCGCTCCAATTCTACTACCGAATGAAAAGGTTGCCAAAAATGACTTACATGTTAACTTTAAAACAGTAGCTGGAGAAAATAGCGAATATTATTACTCAGCTTATGGATTTAATCCTGCAAATGGAAAAATGTGGTTTATTAAAGAGGGACACCTTCCCATTCACAGGACTAGTATACGTTTGGATGGCTTAAAGCGTCCAATAGAGCCGATGTTAAATCAATTCTATGACATTGAGATCTATATATTCCTTTATGCGACGATTAATAATATGTGGAGCGAAGTAACCCGGGCTATTTTTTATTCACCAAACAATAAAGTTCTCAAACCTGGAACTCAACGCGTCATAAACCCAGACGTAATTAATTATTATCCAACTTTTCATAATAACCAAATGGAAAGGGAATTCAAGCAAATTGATATATATCCAGATCATTTGCGAGAAGAGAATAAAAAGACTGTTGATGAGCAACAAATTGTGAACATGATCAAGAGTGAAAGTTCCAAAATAGAAGTGATCATATTAATAATTGTTTGCTCAATTGGATTTACGGCTATTATCTTATATCTAAGGTGTAAAAATAAATCAAGGAAAAAGCACAAACCTGAACTTACCAGAGACCGCGAACAAATTGAAGCACTAGAAGATGTTCAGGTGTTAATTGAACAAGATACCAATAATATTGAAGTCAATAATTGCCAGAAAGAACAACAGAATAATTCAGTTTAAAATTTAAATCAAAAATTACAAAATCATATCTAAATTTCTTTACAAAATTTATAACAGAATTCAGTTTTTCAAATAAAAATTATTATATTATTTTAAATGATTTAATTCATTAAAATATTTTCTCTTTTTAAATCATTTTAATAAACTAAATAAAAATTAATAAGGTTAATGAACTGATATTCAGGTACAACGTATTATGAAATTAACCATAGTTTCCATGGTGACAATCAACTAATTAATTAGATAAATAGAGTTTATTTACTTTTAAATAAAAATTGAAAGTCATATATAGTTTAGGAAAATTGATTATTTGATCAAGATTTATTTTGGAAATATTAATTTAATTTCAAATATCATGAAATCAAATGAATGAAATGATCAAATTTTATTTTCCAATTCAGCATGTCTTTTTCTGCTAATTTTGTAATCAAGACTATTTTTTAGTTTTGATTTTCAAATTAGAAAACAGTGTACCAGAAGTTGGGGCACAATATATTCAAAGTTCAGATGACATTTAAATAATTTGAATATTTTATTGATTATTTAGTATTTATTCAGTAAACTCACTATTTATAGAGATTATAATCCAGATAACATTGAAAATAAAAGCTAACGTTTACACAAAAAAGAGGACTCTAATGATTGAGAGCGAAATATCAGGTGATTTAATGATGGCATAACATCTTAGGAAATGAGGTCAGATAAAAATGTTTGAATAAGATATGTTTTGTGTTAACGATGGCAACGGTGACAATGAAATGATTTTTATTTTTTTACTCAAAAACATCCTTTCATTAAGAGACAGACATTCCTTAATTTAGTTCAATAAGTGAGCAGACATCTTGATTGGCTTAATCGTGATTTAATTGTATCCGTATAAATATTTTTAATCAAAACAATT
>JAQGBR010000707.1:0-11378 GCA_034698525.1 Achipteria nitens | reverse complement strand
AACAGAAAAAGTTTTTATTTAAAGCTTTGTTTTTATTACTCAAATTTTGTATTCAAATTGCATTCAAAATTGTCATCCATTAATATAAAAAATAAAAATTTTGAAATATTAAATCAGAGTTTCAAATAAAAATTACAGTTTTTATTATTTAACATTTTTTGGTAATATTCAGCATAATATTCATTGTATTCATTAACACAACTATAATAAAACAATGAATATTACATTTTTCTGATTAAAATTTTATGTTCTATTAATTATAAAACATAATTCTTGTTATCATAAATTGGGATAAGAGATTGGGATAAGTGATGAAAAATTCTTTCGTTTGATTTAATTTGATTTAAAATGATGAAGAAACCATGTTCTTATTCATAAATATTTTATTAACTACAAAATTTATCTACTCTTGTAATAAAAATTTTTAAATAATCTATTCTCACAAATAATAAAATAATAATTTAAAATAATAAAACTATTTTTATTATAAAAATTCAGTTCTTATTATTCCTTAAAAATTTACTAAAAATATAAATATATTAAGTGTTCTATTAATTGTACATGTCAATCTGTGCTCATCAAAAATCATGAACAATGTAAAATGTAATTAAAAATAAAATAAACTGTAATTTTTATTTGAAACTCTGATTTAATATTTCAAAAATTTTATTTTATTATAATCGGAGAACCGTAAATTAAGACTTTTTTGTCGCACAACTTTCAATTTGATATTTTTATTTTTCTAGATTTAGGGGCTGAGTTTTAAGTTTTTTTATATTAATGATTGAAAATAATGAATTTTAACCTAGACATTCATTCAAAGTCATGATACAAATTAAAAGCTGTAATTTTATAAATAAGAGCTAAATTTTATCATACAATGTAACTCGTTATGAAATTGCCAACTGAATTAATCTCACACATCCTAAATGTTTATATATTAGAGCTATATTTGAGTACTATTTCAGTAAAAACAATAAATTAAGTTCTAAATTATATATTAACCCTAAAAGATATACTAAAATTATGATACAAATTAAAAGCTTTATTTAAAAATTTAAATAAAATTAATTTTTACACTCTTATAAATGAGTTTCATATAGAAGTACAAGTATATTTTTATCTCAAAAGTAAAATCAAAGTTAAAGTTCCTAAAATTAAAAGCTATACTTTAATAAATGAGAGCTAAACTTTAATTTATATTAATTTCATTGATTAAGATATTCAGTACAAAAGCAATGTTTATCTGTAAAGGCTTACTCATAGTCTTAATCCTGTTCCACAGATAATAGGAGTTGCAGCCAGTACGCATTTGACTGAGCGCGTGGCACAGCTCCTATTCGCCTCCTATAGATCACTGCAATGCCGGGCTGTTAACTAAGATCCGATTAATCGGTGGCTGTGATGACAGTGGATAACAAACATTTGCTTTCTATCAAAACTCAAACATTTTATTATTTCAAAAATTGAAATAATGTCTATATGTAGTTGAAGACATACAACAGCCGTTTAAAAACATTCATAAATTAGAGAAAGTGATAAAATAATTTTCCCCGTTTTATAAATCAATTATAATTTTGTCTCCGATTATATTAAAATAAAAATTTTGAAATATTAAAAATAATTTTTAAATATCATTTCCAGCTTTTAAATTAGGATTAAGTTTAATATGTTGTAATAATTCTTCAGATCATAAACCAAATCCATCCTATGCTCTTTTAAGATTATTTGAACAAAATTTATCTCATTTTTAAAATAAGAAATTAAAATTAATGAAATTTAATGTGCCAAACTCACTAAGAGCCAAGCTCTAAAATGAAATAGAACTGAACTGACGCTTGACCCTGATAATTGATAATAGATAAAGACAATTAAAAAATGTTAGAATCAGCTCTCTCAATTGTATTTCCTTTCTTAAATAAATTAAATTTTTTAAATACAAAATTAAGTTTTTAAATCAAAATTACAGTTTTTATTTTAAGATTTTAAAATTACTGTTATTTTAAGAATTTTTTTCATTGCATAGATTAAAATCAGAACCATAATACGAAGCTTCAGGTAATTTGAAAAAACTAATTATAACAAGGTGCAATCGAATGAAAATAAAGCATTAAATGATTTTGCAATTCTTTCATTGACTTTGATTGTGGTCTGAGACAGGAAAAGGCGTCAAATTTATATATCGATTTTGAATGAAATCATTGAAAAAGTTACTAAATGATTTCTTAAAGATTAATTTTCCAAGTCATTTTTTATGTTTTGGTTTCACTGATTTAAAGAATTTATACTTGAATATTTTAATAATTTAGTTGATAAGTTTAATTAATAATTTTCTTGTAAAATGGATTAGAAAAATATTGATTTATTCGAAATCTAATTTGTGTCCATCTTGTTATTTATTTTTGAGCTGAGTCTAAAAATTATAAAATGATAATTTTCGAGATATTTTTAGATCTAGTTATTCTAACTTTAATAAAGCTTACATTAAAATAAAACTTAAAGCTCTAAAGCGAATTTTTAAATATCAATAAATATTACAGCTTTTTATTAAGGATTATGTATAATAGGTGTTCTATCAATTGCACAGATCAAACCGTGCTCATCAAAAAACACGAAACAGTAAACTGTTATTAAAAATAATAAATATTGTAAACGATTCTCAGCCACAAAATCTAGTAAAAATAAAAATATCAAATCAACTGTTGTCCGATAGTAATAATATATAATTTTTGAAATATAAAATAAAATTTTAGAATTTAAATAACAGTTTTCATTATTTAGTTTTTAAAAATATTATCCAGAATTAATGAAATATGGCTGCTATTAATTATTTGTAAAATATCAACGTGGTAAATATAACTGTATTGAAAGCATATATTAATTAACTTTCAGTAAATATAAATTAGAATTTATTAGTATTTTTAAAATATTTCTAGATTTTGGAGGAAAACTATTAACACAAATATTCTGACCAATATTTAAAAAGGGTAAAATTCAATGAATAAAATAAACTGAATATTAATTTTTAAATATTAAATTACAAAAACTGTACTTTTTATATAAAAATATGAATTTATTTTACAAAAGTTTTATTTAGTTAATAATTGGAAAAGCTAATCTTGATCAAATAACCTTTAAAAACAAGATGGACATCGTTAATGAACTGAATATCAATTATTGTCAAAATATTAAATGGAAATTAACATCAGGTAATGTATGAAATATTCATTGAGTGCCAATTGATTACAACTAAGGTTTTGAATCTCTATAATGAATACAAAGAATATTTTTCTAATTATTTAAAAAATAATATTCTAAAGATTTTGCAAATATAAACCTTCTAGCTTATTTGTTCTACGCGGATGTTCCTCTTAAGCTGATTTAACTACATTTAGAGAGTTATAATGGGTTTTATTATTTCTGAAAAATATAATTAAAAATTGATTTAATAGATTGATTAGAAGTTCTTTGAGTAAAGTCATAACTAGTGTTGCCAACACTACAAGACTGACATACTTCATCCTGGCAACTCTAGTCATAACCTGTACTAAATTAATGGTTTTGTAAATTATTTGCGTGTTTCCATTTTAACTAATATTTAACAAGAAATATATAGAAATGTGACTGAATAATCTCTTGATTAAGTGACTGAGATTCTCTCAAAAATATTTTTAACTGATAAGTTATTTAAAACTGTGTTTGAATGAGCTTAGTATAAATAAAATTTGAGATATTTTTGCCTTCCCATTATTTTATAAATAAAATAAAATTTTAAAATAAAAACTTATTAACTTATTAATATCTAATTCTTAACGATTTATATGATTTTTCGTATATATAAACCCATTTTTAAATTTTAAAAAATTTATTTCGTTATAAGAAACCCTCGATATAAGAAACTAGTTTTCAATCCCCGACCACTTTCTTATAAAGCGGTTTCACTTTATAAACTGTAATTTTTGGAAGATTTATAAAAAATATAAACAAAAGGTTTTATGGATTGAGTTAATGTTTTATGGATTGAGTTAAAATAAGGTTTTGATTAAATTTAATTATAATTAATAGTTAATTAAACAATAAATTGGTAGGTTTTTTAAAAGTTTTAATAAAACTTAAACTAATAAAATGTAAAATCAGAAAAATGTCTCGGTTTAATTCGAAAGAAGACAAAATCGAATTGACAAAAATTTACTTCAATAACAATAGCTTAGGAGAGACCGCGAGAATATTCAAAGAAAAACATCCGGGCAAAGAAAGATATCCAGGACCGTCAACAATTAAACGTTTGATTGATAAATTCACTAAAAGCGGTTCAGTTGAAAGAAAGAAAGTTGAAGATAAAAAGAAAAATGTAATGACTGAAGAAAAACAATCGTTTATTTTGGCCGAAATTAATCGGCAACCAATCCAGTCATCTTATAGACTTGCCTTAAAAGTAGACATTAGTCAAAAATCTGCATATAATTTCTTAAAATCAAATAAATTTTTTCCTTACAAATTAAGGAGAGTTCAACCATTATATGGTAAGTTAAAATTACATTTTTCAACAATAATTTTGAAAATTTTTAAAAACATTGTTGGGTGGGGGTACACAAGAGCAAATTCATAAATTCCTGAAAAATGTACTTAAAAATAATAAACAAAATCAATTTTTCTAAAAATTATTCATCTGATTTAGGAACCGATTTTGAGGATAGAAAAGATATTGCTAACTGGTCACTTGAAAAGATTGACAATAACTTTGATTTCATCAATAAAATTATTTTTATTGACGAATCAATTTTTCATGTCAAAGGACATGTCAATCGGCAAGTAACCAGGTATTGGTCCGACGAAAATCCTTACTGGACTGCCGAAGTCAACTGTCAAAATGACGAGAGGGTAATTGTTTTGGGCGGCATTTGGGGCGATAAAGTTTTGGGCCCTTTTTTCTTTGAAGGTCACGTAAATGGTTTAAGTTTCAAAGAAATTCTCGATAAAGAGGTAAAAAGTAACAAAAAAATAATAAAATGTAAAATCAAAAAAATGAATTCTCTTTTAGTTTCTTCCAAAAATTATAAGAAGTTCAGATTTTGAGAACGCAATCTTTTTAATGGATGGTGCTCCCGCTCACTACCATCGAGAGGTCCGGGATTATCTCGATGAAGTGTTCCCAAACAGATGGATTGGGCGAGGTGGACCACTATTCAAGTGGCCACCTCGGTCACCTGACCTTACCCCATTAGACCTTTTTTTGTGGGGGTTTGTAAAAAACAAAACTTACCAAGAAACTCTTACAAATATTAATGAATTAAAACAATCTATTAAAAATGCGTTTAAAAAAATCACGAAACGTATGTTACGCAACGTAAAACTTGAATTTGTTTATCGTTTGCGGCACACAATAGTAGCCGATGGTCAACATTTTGAAAATTGGTGTAAATAAAAGTCTTATTAATTGATTGTAAAAATTAACAAATTAATAAATAAAATATAATTTATAGTTTTTATAACAAAAATGTGATTCCCATAGATATAACATTACTAATGTTAAACTCCTATATTGCGTAAAATATTACTTAAACTGTATTTCTTATGAGGTAGATCATTGGTTCCAGGTCACTTTATAACATGCAATTATGTGTGAGCAGTATTAATATTATATTTAAGTTCGTTTTATACATAATTATAATTTGCAAAATAAAATATAAAAACTGTTATTTAAATTTTTAATTTTAATTTTATTTTTAAAATAATTATTTGTTTAATCATGGAGAAATTTTTCTAATAATTTTTGCTGAATATAAATGATTTATATTTAATTAAAAATAATGCACTGAATCTACTTTATTAAATCATTAAACAAGGTAATCATAAAAAACAATGAAATTAGCTTAAAACCGGTTTCACTTAATGCTAGTAAGGCAGAGATTTGCAGTTCCTTATACCTTGTTTCGCTTATTTGGGATTCACCTATTTATGGGATTTTTAACATTAAAACCCCATAGGAGCTTTAGGTGCAACACAAACATTAAAACTGATACGATACCTACAAAATGTGGTTAGAATTAACTAAGAATGAAAAAATGAAAAAATTTAACTACTTTTGGGCTCCTTTTGAAAGTAAATAAAATTTTTGATAAATTAAATAACATTTTTAAATAAAATTACAATTTATATAATTCAAAATTTTTAAATAATATCGACCGAATTAATTGTACAGTTTCTAAAGCAGACTCAACTGGGAATTTCACGATTATATTTACTAAATCTAACAAGGTTTAAAGCTAACTGAAATAAAACAAAAATAATTTTTCCACTTTCTATTGTCTGTATTAAATTGTTATTTAGTAAAAGGGTGTTAGTTTTACAATTAGATGTTGAAATCTTTGAAAAAACTATCATACAAATGAAAATGCGTTTATTCATGATTAGTTCTTGATAATTTAGTTTACCCCTCTTGATAATTGATATGGCAACAAGATACAAAATGTGTTTAGAATCAGCTCCCAAGTCAGGATAAAATTACATTTAACACTCTGATACTATTGAGTCGTCTGTAGACTGGACTCAAATGTGTGGCCAAATGTGACCAACACTTGTGATAATTGATTGAAAATTATTCGTGGATTTGATCCAAAAATGTGAGACAATGAGTGTCCAAATCGATTGCATATAATGTCGGTATAGTTGGGGCTAAATGTAGGCCAGAGTCGGGTGATTCCCAATTAAGTTGAGGTCATGTTAGAGACCATTGAGTGGACACAAAATGTATATAAAATATATGTATTCATTTCAACACATAATTCAATTCATTTTAAATATAAAATAATTTAATTGACACTCTATGAGAGCATAACCAGAAGGAGTGTAAACACAACTCTGGGCGGAAAGGGAAGTGAGCCCTGAGCTCCACTTATGCGCTGTGAGCTTGAGCTCAGGAATGTGCTCCGGGAGCGCCAAATATAAGGATCGGCTCACTATTAGTAATAAAATAAAATTTTTGAAATATAAATTCAAATCTTTGAACAAAAAATTACAGTTTTTGTTTTACATAATATCTATTTTATTCATAGTAAAGATGCGAACTCGGAGCAACCGCTAGCTTGCCAAATCTTTGAATTGGCTTATTAAAATTAGTGGTAAAATTTTACTGTGATCTAAGAAAATCGGATACATATGGAACAGAATATAAAATAAGAACCAGATCAATCGTAATTCTTGTTATGTTAATTGGGATGCGTTTGTTGGAGCACAGGTATTGTAATAATAAAAAAATTTTAACGATATTTTTCCAATGATAATTAAATAAAATATTTACAATATTAAAACAGTATTATAAATATGAATTACAGTTGTTATTATTCTTGAAAAATATAATTAAAAAGTAAAAAAATAAAATATAATTTTACTAAAAATAATAGTTTTATTGCTTTGCATTCAACATAATTCTTATTTTATTAATTGTTCCAATGCTCAAGAGTATATCTAAGCTCATCTAGGTTTATTTCAGATTACTTCCAAATAAATTCTACCAAAATATGTGTCAAAAAAATGTTTAGAAATAATAGTTTAGTAGTTTTAAAGTGATTTCAATAAATTGTTATTAACTCAGGTTTTCTAAACAATAAAACCATTTCATTACTATCTGTCTATAAACCTTTTAATTTTATTAGTGTTTAATATAATTATTTAAATAAATGTTTAGTAAATTGTTTTACAGCCGTTTATGTTTAAGCATTAAAACGCTTTAATGACCAGACATTCCCCGATGGGTCTCTTGATTTTATTTTAAATAATTAGATCAGTTTTTACATTTTTTAAACATTTAGTTATGGAAAATAAAAAGAATGAGTTGATATCTAGTTGTCATTTCTGAAATCAATAATTATGTGTTGAGATTGAAGTTAAATTTTAACAAACATTTGGGGTTGAGTTACAGTTTCTACATTTATTCAAAACAATAACTCAAAAATGGAATTTCAAACTTTTAAATAAAATTCAATAGATTTTATAAATTTAAATTTAATTAAATTAATTCAAATCATAATAATTTGCTATAATTTATATTTTTAATATTAAAATAAGTTGTTAAAAATGACTTCAATTTCAGTTCTGTTAAATGGCTTGAATTCAGTACCCTTAAATTTTTTAGCTTGGTTTTATTTCAAAATAACGTCAATTAATGTCTCAAACCTTCAATAAGCGCCTAATGTTTACAACTGTTAATTAATAAGTATATGGGGAATGTTGCCAACATGTCAATTTCAAATGTAAAAATAATCAAAATTCAATTGAGAATCAAGCAAGTCAATATCACTTTCATTTCAATTGGAAGAAAATAAACTATTAATGATAATTAGGGAAACTTATTAATCACTTTAGAAAAATATAGAGTTATATTCCCAAGTTTAACAGGCTACATCACATTTGGATATTCTCATTTCATCTCATCACAATCTCATCTATTCTACTATAATATTTTAAATTTATTAAATTGTTCAAAGGTCCAAAACGAAAAAATAAGATCTTTTATTCTTGCTTTAATCTTGCTTCTTTCATTCGCTTACAGAATGACATTTATGAACAATTGCGACATTAATTTTCATTTAATATTTAGTCAAAAATTGAGATAATTTTGTCTCAAATAATCTTCAAATGCCGCTTTCTTCAAATATTTCCAATTATTAAGATTAATCTTGCTTAAAAAAAGCATTATATTAGACAAATTTGAAATAATAATTAAAACTGTAACTTTTAGAATAAATTTTGTTTTAATAACTAAGCTTTCTATACTTATACAAAAGGTTTAAATACTTATAATTTACTTGTAATTTATATTTAAAACATTGTTATATTCCAAAAATTTTATTTATTAACTTTTTTAGAATCAACTCGAGATATAAAAATGTTATAATTCGAAGCCATCAGTAAATTTTAAAAAATTGAAATATAAAATCAAATTTTAAAATAAAAATTACAGTTTTTATTATTTGACATTTTAAAAAATTATAAAGTAATGTTAATATATTTCATTGTATTTAAAATATATCTGAATTAATGTTAAAAATATTGAATAAATTCAGTTAATTTGATTAATGATTGATAATAATTAGTTTTCTTTGTTTTGATTAATGAATATTTTATTAAATACAAAATTTATAATTTAAACTAATTTTTCCGTATTCCTCACCCTTTCGGGGGGCTTTACCCTGGTCCATTCTGGGATTTCAACCAGCCAGGGATGGCTAATTCCACTAAAGTATTAAGAGCCAGGACGGTGTCACAGTTTTAAGAGCACACACCTGAACGCTCCGTGTACTGCAGCAGGTGGAGCTGCTACAGTACACTACCAATTAACGACCCTTGGTAGAGGCCCGTGGTCATCTTGTCCCACCAGAGGCCCTCAGTCTCTACAAGAAAGACCGACACCCCAGGCAGGATTTGAACCCACTACCCAGTGCTTGAATGAGCAACGTCCTTCTCCACTGCGCCACCCTGACTGGAATTTAAACTAATAGATTTTCAAGAAAAAAAATAAGCATATTATCTTTGTTCTCCGTTAATAAATAAAGCAAATTTTGAAATAATAAATCAAAATTTTAAATATAAAATACAGTTTTATTATTTAATATTCTTAATTTATGATTTTTGCACAAAATCTATGTTAAATTTTGTAAATAAATTTTAAATATAATTTTATCAATATTTTCAAAACTTCAAAATTTTATTTTATTCAATAGGGTTCTCAATTTTCTCAATCCTTTCTAATGCATTTTTTTTGGTTAACTTTCAATTTGGTATTTTAATTTTTACTAGATTTAGTGGCTGAGATTTTAATCTTTGTTATATTAATGATTGAAAATCGTGATTTTTAACCATTATATTCATTCAATGTCATTATACAAATAAAAACCTGTAATTTTATAAATAAAAGCGAAACTTTTATTTATATTAATTGCATTGATTAAAAAATTCACTACAAGAGCAATGTTTATCTGTAAAGAATGACACATAGTGTATTTTCTGTTATTCAAACAACAGTTGCAGTCAGTACGCAGTTGACTGAGCGCGTGGCACAGCTCCTATACGCCTCCTATAGATCACTGCAATGCCGGGCTGTTAACTAAGATCCGATTAATCGGTGGCTGTAATGACAGTGGATAACTTGTATTTTATTTATTATTTCAAAAATTTTAAGTTTCAAATTATATCTCAAATATTTTAGTATTTTTATCTGACATCATTGTAATAAAATTTGAAGTAGTATATATTTTCTTAGTATATGTCCCATAATAAAATAAATAAAATATTTGAAATATAAATTTAAATTTTTAAATTAAAATTACAGTTTAAATTAATTTACTCTTTTTCAATACTTAAAAAATATGTTTAAAATTAGATGAGTTTCATAAAATGAATAGACTCTTGATTGAGAAACACTCGAAAACAATCTCCTATAGACTTTTGTGAAAACCTTAAAATTAATTTTTGCCTTAAAACAATATTTGTCAAAATTAGCAAGCAGTTATGACCATCCAAATATTGATAATTTTCTTTATCTATTCAACAGTTGATTAAATTATCAATTTTGTATTTAATAAAATATTTGATGAATCAAAACATCGATTAACATTTATTTTAATTCAATCCATAAAATGGCAAAATTTGTATATCAATTATTTTATAAATTAGTTTTTTGTTTATAAAAGTTTTAGATTTAAATTTAAATTACAGTTTTTATTGATAAATTTATTTTGTAAAAATTTTTAGTATAGATTTAATAGAATCGATTATTTTCCAATAAATATTTTGACAATAAATCCAATAATTTTTGCTCAAATAGTTTTTAAATGTTTAAGATGTGGACAATTATTTATTAAAAATCACAATTATTATTGTTATTAAAATATCTGAGCGAAACACTTAACAAATGTTATTAAAATCTCATTTGTGCTTATTTATTATTTTGTGCTCATTAGTTATAAAAAATAATCAAAAATAAAAAAATTTACAAAAGCAAGTAAAATTTTTAGGTAAATCCCTTTTTATAAAAGTAATTTAGTATAATTTGAATAGAAATATCATGCTACGTAGTATTGAAATCAGCTTAAACTTCTTGTATAGTCATTCATGATCATAATTATAAGATTTATATGCTCAAATATTTCCTAGTGAGTCAAAAATATACAACTAAATATTGTATAAAATATTTCTCAAGGAAACCTTAAGCTATGATTATCTGAATTTAATAATTGATCAAGTGATTGAAATAGGCATGCTGTAACCACTCTTTCTGGATTGCTAGCCACAATTGTATTGAGGTGAAGTAGCTTTATGGGAGAGCATTTATAGAGGTCGATATCCATAGTGGACATAAGAAAATTTTGAACATTAGT
>JAQGBR010000706.1:0-11391 GCA_034698525.1 Achipteria nitens | reverse complement strand
TATAACTGACTCATTACTATGTGAGTCTATCACTGAGAGACTGATCCCTATGTGACTCTATGCCTGAGAGACTCATCCGTATGTGAGTCTTTCACTGAGATACTCATCCGTATGAGAGTCAATTACTGAGAGACACATCACAATAAATATCTACTTTTTGCTATAACTGACTCATTACTATGTGAGTCTATCACTGGGAGACTGATCCCTATGTGGGTCTATCACTGAGAGACTCATCACTATAAATATCTACTTTTTGCTATAACTGACTCATTACTATGTGAGTCTATCACTGAGAGACTGATCCCTATGTGACTCTATGCCTGAGAGACTCATCACTATAAATATCTACTTTTTGCTATAACTGACCCATTACTATGTGAGTCTATCACTGGGAGACTGATCCCTATGTGGGTCTATCACTGAGAGACTCATCCGTATGTGAGTCTTTCACTGAGATACTCATCCCTATGTGAGTCTTTCACTGAGATACTCATCACTCTAAATATCTACTTTTTGCTATAACTGACTCATTACTATGTGAGCCTATCACTGGGAGACTGATCCCTATGTGACTCTATGCCTGAGAGACCCATCATTATAAATATCTACTTTTTGCTATAACTGACCCATTACTATGTGAGTCTATCACTGAGAGACTGATCCCTATGTGAGTCTATTACTGAGAGACACATCACTATAAATATCTACTTTTTGCTATAACTGACACATTACTATGTGAGTCTATCACTGAGAGACTGATCCCTATGTGAGTCTATTACTGAGAGACACATTACTATAAATATCTACTTTTGCTATAACTGACACATTACTATGTGAGTCTATCACTGAGAGACTGATCTCTATGTGAGTCTATCACTGAGAGACTGATCTCTATGTGAGTCTATCACTGAGAGACTGATACATATGTGAGTCTTTAAAACAGATTAAAGCATTTATATTAAACAGAATAAGAAAAAGAAACCATTTTCTGTATTCAAATTTATTTCATTAATTCATTTATTTGTTCTTTTGGGAGGAAGTTAATATTTTAATTATAATTAAAAAATTGTTTTCAAAAAACACCCGAAAATATTATTTTAATAAATCTATTAGAAATTCTTTGTTCTGGTTCTTCGCAATTATTGATTTGTACTTTTACATAAAACATGAGTGTTTTTGTTACGACTCAAAACAGAGAATTTAGCCCAAAATAAATAAATTTATTAATTTCTGTTATCGATCTTAAGTGTAGAAGATTTTGAAATTGTGTTTTTAAAACAATGCATTACCAAGACAATTGTTTCTGATTATTGGGTGCCAACAGTTAATTATTAAGATTTGTGTATTACGTTAATTAATTATTGTTATTCAACAATAATTATCTAGATGTCTTGGACACCAGCTCTTGTCACTCCGAGTAAAATTAATATCTATTATCTGAGCTATACTGACTTTGAATGGGAGGTCCACTCATATGACATTGGAATCAATGCATCATATCCCGAAAGAGATCAGCCATAGAATAGAGTGTCCGGAAGATATCTATTAATGAGAGGATAGTCAACACTTAATGTCGGCGATCGAATAATCCTAGCGTCATATAACTACGACATTGAAAAAGTAGATCGATTTCTCTTAAATTTTATTAATCAAAGAGCCAAACGGAACAGTACTCCAAATTTGAAGCCTATCAAGCGAAGACTAATATAAGGTAGCGGCATAGAAAATATTCCCTGGAGAATCTTAATATTTCCTAAATTACAAGTGATATTCAAATACGGTAAAAAAGCATCATGAACATCCATCGATTTATGATTTTTATCAATACAGTTAAAACTTACTAGATCACGTGATAAATACAATTTCGGGACAATCTCGGGGGTTATAGTCAGAGGTCAAACCATAAAGGGAATTCAAGATATCTTTCAATTATAAATTCAATAGATGAGTGACGGAACCGGAAGTGACTTCCAAGTTTTTTTTTGAGTCTGATCTCCAAAACATTTTTTTGAGAATGTTTTTCAGTAGGATTCGATCCTTTGCCGACTGCGCCAAATTGTGGCTTCGAATTGGGATCAATTGAGACACACTTGAAATGAATTGAAAAACAAAAACACTTTTGAAAGAAACAAAAATTTATTTTTGTTGAACAATGAATTGAATTTTGAAAAACAATTGAAGAGTGAAGTGAATTGTTTGGAGACCAGTGAAACACTGACTCAAATGAGAGAAAGCGTTGCGCATTTAAACTGAAAAACAGAAGGAAAGAGAAATGAGAAAACAAATGATTGATTTAAAAAAGAGTGAATTGAGTTCCATCAGTTGGAGTGCCACAATTTCAAAAGGTTCAAACGACCAATGTTCGTGTCTAAAAATAAGTTGTGAAAACACGTGTTTGTTTTTAAAAATAATTTTTAAACACTAATGTTCCCGCCTAAATATTATTATAAAATTAACGTTCATTTCATATTAATATAAGTTGCCTTATAATATCAATTGACATTTGAAACACTTGAAAAGTTATCTATGTGACATTATAACAAAAATTGATAAAAAAAACTTAATTGGATGTAACTAAAAAAGTAATACAAAAAATAAGTACAATTTGATAATAATAGCTCTTTTAATAATTTTTATTTTCAAATGTCAAACTAAGTGAAATTACTTCTTTGTCATTTACTTTCTTTGTAATATCTAAATATTATCAAAGAATCCACTTCAAACCTATTCATCTATTGATATGATCAAGTTTAATCAGTTATAAAGATTGCAAGTTGTTTTTAATTAGGGGAACAGAATTTTTGAAGACAAGTTTAATAATATATTTCATGATTATGATTTACATTTATAAAAAATATAAAACTAACCAAGAACAATAAACTATACATTATTTCGAATTTTATATTTAAGAATTTATATCACGTATATTTTTCTGGAGATAAGCTAACATTTAGTAAGAAAATCGATAAAACACTTGAAATCATTGAAAGAGTAGATTATAAGTAGTATTTCAATTATTTGATAATATTCTTGAAAATTTATTAGTATATTAATGTATACTTCTATACAATAAATAAATTATTTTAATATTATTTATAGTGGTTTAACTTCAAAATAGTAATGAAATATATATTGATATTATTTTTAGTGTATTTCACCGTTGAAATACAAGCGGATTGTCCCTCAAATGAAACCATCGATCCCTGCACTTGCAGAGTCGATGGTGGTTATAATTATATAAAATGTTTGGGTAATTATGATATCAATTTAGCGGATATGTTCCAAGTGATGAGTGACAATGTAAGTCAGACCCAACGCCACTTTCAATATTTTATACTTGAAAACAATAATATAATCGATTCTTTGGAAGAAAATACTTTTAAAGACTTCACATTTGATTATATACAAATTTTAAACTGTGGCAATTTAACGAGTATTCACCAAAATACATTTGGTATAACCAGTTTGGTTACCAAGAGTATCACTATTAACAGCAATGGCAAACTCTCTTCAAATGACCATTCAATTTGCAATTCAAATTTACAAATATATGATGTATTGAGTAAATTTCTAAATGCAACTGATATTGATTTTGAAAATAATAATTTCACTACAATCCCATCGAAAGCATTCAGACCTATTATGGGATATCAGAATAAGTTGGATACTTTAGATATTGAGGGTGATTCTTTTAAAGAAATTGGAGAAGAGCCATTTTATTATTTGAACTCATTGACAACGTTACGTGTTGAGGGAACCAACATACCAAATATTCCGGACAATACTTTTGTGTTTGCTAAAGCTTCAGATTTACCGCTAACTTTGTACATACATAATAGTTTATTTCTTAAGGACTTCAATATTTCTAAAACTGCATTTACTAATATAAACAGACCTACACTTATTTACCTTGGAAATATTTATGGTCAGACTTTTATCTCTAAGGATATATTTGAGCCTTTCTTATTAAAGACTAAACAAAATAAAATTCAAATCGATCAGGAATTAGATTGCAATGATTGTCGCAACTATTGGATTCACAAACTTCCAACTGTTGATGTTCAAATACCTTCTGCCAAATGTTCAAATGGTAATAATATAAAGAGTACCAAGAATTTTATACATTGCAAATCTCTTGGTTATATTAAAGTTCCCAAAATCATTTTTATATAAATATTTACAGTACCCAGAAATATTTTAATACTTAATAAAATATTTGATATTATAATTAATATTTCGTTAATGACCATATAATTAATTTTAAACCTAAAATTGTTTTTAAAATATGTTCTTAATAAACAGGCTATATTTCTGAAAAATAAATATTTGTCTTAAATTAATTTGAGTTAGTGCAACAATAATGGAATTACTTTTAAAATAATAATCTCTAGATTTATTACGCAAAAAAAATGTTTGGCATACAACAAGTTTATCAATACATCGGTTACACCACAAGATCATGCTGAAAATCATGCTCATTTGAACTTTTGTCATGCTTTAATAGTAACTGAATTTGCATTTTGTAACTAAATTAACATTTAATCTCAAATTAAACTTTACTTCCATTAGTTTTGAACTTATAAAATTAACAATTAATTAAATGATTGATTTAAAATATTTTAAAGTTTATCCTAATCTTTCACTTTCTTTAATAGTGTAGATAAAAGCTTTAAAATCTGATAAAATTGTATTGAAACTTTTGTCGCATGCATTCAGATATGATTGGAATCGTATCTCTTCCATACGCCTAATGTTAAGCAAAAATGCTAAACAAAACAAACTTACTGTATATCTGAGACTTTGCACTCGGCTTTGCGTTTGAAACACCATGGAGAATAATTGAATTCTTATATTTAGTCCATCCAAACGTTGAACGATTTCTAGAACATTTAAATTTCAAGAATAAATCACATTAAATTGAAATAAAATCTTTGGAAAGACATGAATCCATAGAATTCCGCTCCAAAATGTCAGTTATATTGAAAGCTAATTATTATTTCCTATTTGTTCTTGGATTTGGTATGGGTTTCACGATATTTTTTGCTTCATACAAGTTGTTACTTAATTGTTTCTGGCTCCAATTATGGGCATTTGGTTTATTTTGGAGTATTTTTCATGATCTTCTCATGAAAAATGTGGGCATCTCTTTTACAACTCAAATTTATTCATTTCTTCTATTCTCTTATCGTGCTAAATATTTGCTGCAATTAGAAAACGAGATGTTGTCATGATTGATTAATAATCAAAAAATGATTTCAAACCAGAATTTATAAATTTCTATCGAAGGATTTGAAACATTGTATCGTAAAATAAGATTCTGGGATCAAATGTGGCTATTTTAAAATTTAAATGTTCCACAAATGTTTCTTGGCAATACTCTATTTATGACCACAATGGCTAAGATGAATACTTTGATTAGATTGACAATGATTTGTCCTTGTTTTGTAATTATGCTCTTGTTTGTTTTATATATGTACACATGTAGTTCTGTTTACTCTGAGTCTAAAATTACTTATATATTGTTAACAAGAGTATATTACAGATAGTGTTGTCCAAAAGAAAATTTCTTAGAAAGTTTCTCGAGAAAGTTTCTAGAAATATTTCCCAGTATAAATTTTCGAGAAATAATCTAGAAATTTTCAAATAACTAAAAAACTATAATAATTACAAACCTCTACTAAATTAAATAATGTTGAGAAATTAATTTAAGCTATTAAAAAGTATTGAGATATAAGTATATATCCATAAACATACCCATTAACCATTTGATAAAGAAAATGGTAAACAATCAATTACGTGTAAAATTTTTTGTTACGTAACAAAAAACAGAAAAGTTGCCATTACATAAAATAAATGGCGATTCTTAACATGGACTATCCATAGGCTATAATTTTACATGGACCATCCATAGACAATAATCTTACATGGACCATCCATAGGGGATAATGTATTATTATTCTGGCTATTGTTTACATTTTAAATTAAACTTGCTAAATTTACAATTTTTTGCTATTTTACTCTCACAAAAAATGTGTAATTTTGACCTTTTTTTAAACAGTTGTCTTGTCCTGCAATTAAGTCGAAGCTTAACAAAATTTATGATAACATTTTTTTTAATTATCAGACCATTTATTTTAAATTCAATATCAAATTAATCAAACATCAGATGAATAACACAAATGATTAGTCAAATATTTTTAAAATCAAAACATAAGAATAATTCAAATAAAATGTATTAGTCATATCATCTTATTGTAAACTACCAGTCAGATTTAATCTAATAATTCTATCAAATGGGTGTCCGGTATAGATGTGTTGGCTGCCCTATATTTTGTGGTTTGTTTCCATTTTCTGATAAAATAAAGAGGTGCTACAAAAATAATTGCAATAATTATAACTGAAAACGAAATAATAACTAATTTTATATCAGTATTCTTATCCGTATCCGTATCCGAATCATAATCCGTACCGATGTTTATGTTGTTGGAGTTGGAGTTAGTTCCTATATTGATGTTGATTTTGGGTTTGGTGTCGATGTTGGGTTTGGTGCTGGGGTTGGTGTCGGGGTTGGAGTTGGTTCCTATGTTAATGTTCGGGTTGGGACTGATGTTGGTGTTGGTGTCTGTGACGGTATTGTTGTGGGTTTTTATGTTGATTTTGGTGTTGGTATTGGAATTCACATCTGTCCAGTTATAATCCCAAATTGATTGTCCGTTTGCACAGTTGAGTCCAGAAGACCTTCTTTCATATTCTCTATGATTCAAAATCCAATCGAAAAGATATTTTCGCTCAGGACTACAATTGAGACAATTACCAGAGAAGACCAGTACATTATTTTCATTGGAAAAGAATGGTTTAAATATATGTTCGGGAAGAGTTTGAAATTTATTAAATCCTATAAATTTAAAAAATCTGAATTAAATTTGAATTTTTAATAATATTTATTTTGCGAATTTACCTAAATTTAATATAATATTTCTGCCAGGTATATCAAAGACACCCACTTCTAAGGCCCTTTCACTTAAATGGCAATAAAATAAATTAATTGTGAGGGCATCACATTCTTTACATTCTTTCACTTTAAAAGCATTTCTAGAAATTTGTTTAATTTTTGCAAATGTAATTGAGAAGTACCACAGTTGAGTGAAGTGCTTAATTAAATCATCGCCCACTCTGGAAATTTTAGATAATTCACTTGCAGAATTAATAAAACTAATTATGCTAATTTGTGACCATTTATTGCCATTAAATGCACTGTTAGGGATTTGGTTTACATACTCTTTATTTAAATTGATATTAAACTGACGAAGTTTAGGCATAGATCCCAATGCTGTATAAAAATTGTATTCCTTATTGGGAGGGGATTTGAGCCTGCAACTGTTACATTCGAAAATTTCTGTCACCTGATTTCCGGAAAATGCATTCCAATGAATTAGTTCAATGCCAGGAAAGTGCTTTCGGAAATCAATATATTTTATTTGGAAATCATTGAAAACCTTTTCAGGTAATTTGTTGTCTATGATGGGTGAGTTCCAATATAAGTAATTAATTGTTTTATTTTCACTGAATTGAGACAACTGACCAAGTTCAATAAATTTTTGCTTAATATCCAAACAATCATCACTATTACAATCGAGTAATCTATCCCAATCATCCCAATCACATTCATTAGTAATTTTTTCACTGGAAATTAGAGTAATTATAACACTTAAACTGATTAAAACACTTAAATTATTATTCAATTTAAAATTCATTGGGTTATTAGTATATTATTATTTATTGATTGATGATCTTTTTCAGATTTATTATACAAGTTTAAACGTGCATGTAAAAAATATTTAATTTAAATCACTTTCAATTGTTCTACAATTGATTTTTAAAACCTATTTTATTAAATAAACAGAGAGAAGAGAAATCATATATGTCTCTCCTTTTTGTTGAACAACTGATCAATCAGAGTCTTTTCCTAATTGGAGCCAAGACTTCCGGTCTATTGTCTGCAGTGTTTCACTGTTTATTGACACTTTTCTCCCGCTTCTCTTTATTTCACCAGATTTCGGGTTGTTTAAGAAATAAAAATAATTGTTTATCAACTTAGCAATTAACTTATCTTATTATATTGTTCTTAGCAACTCACTACTTCTACTAAAAGATATGCAATAAAGGAATGCATTACTGATAAATTCCTAACAGATTTTTCGGTCAATTTTTAAGATGTTGTAAATATATCTGTAGTTATTATGACTAATAAATGTGATTATGTCTAATAAATACTCGCAAATGAGATAATTTTCAAAATAAAGTTAAACAAAATTATATTTAATATTTTTGTGTAATTCTTTGGTATCAGGAATAATTTCACCCCGGGTAGTAACCATGATGGCAACTTTAATTATTTAAATAAATTTTATTGAAAAATAAATAATTTTTTTGTTTTTTAAAAAATTTGTTTGGGTTTAAAAATATTAATAAAACGTATTTGTGTTCTAGGTAATTTCACTGGAAGTTAATAAAATCAACCGATGATAATTTATTGGTGTGGCATTCGTGCTAGTTAATGCCCATTTGATAAAGTTGATTAAGGTAAACTTAAAAATCTAAAATCATTTGTTTAGCTCTTGTCGTTCAACCACTATGAGGCTTCAAATTCAAAAATTCAAAGTAAATATACATACTTGTTGGTATGTTTTCTGACTAAATAGAGGATGATGAATCGAATGTTGAAGGTTGGAGTACAATTGGTTTTAAGATATAAGATATTAGGTATAAATTTTTCATAAATTCTATTTATATTTAAAATTTTGAAAAGATCATCGATAAAACTTTGTTTTGATCAAAATTAAATCTAAATTTTGAATGGAAATGTTTGGAATGGAAATTGATATTTAAATGTAAAATCTGTGTCAAACTTTGATCTAGAACAAAATAAATCATGCGTATTCTAAAACAATCTTCAAAATTTTCATTTTATCAAGTACAGTTCTCAAATTTTCAATAGATTTAACTGTTAGCAATAGTAATGAAATAAAATTTGTATATATGAAATTATAAAATTTAAGATCAATGTTTAACTTGAATAACTAAAATAGACATTAAGACCTGTAAATATATTTTGATTTTTTCTTAGAATTAATTTAAAAACTATCCCATTTTGGTTTGGACATGGATTAAGGGCTGGTTATTTGGTTACCGGTTTATCAGTTAAGCATTTTTTAAATGAATGAAAGGTTTAGTCCCGAATATCACAATTTAAAAATTTGTCTAATTGCGCTTATATTTTGGGTATTTTGTTAACTTATTATAATAGATGTGTCTTTAACGAAATTGGATTAATCATTTTATTTGGTCTTTAAGTTGTTTAAAGTCTTGTTAATTTTAAACATTTAATGTAATGTTTTTTAATAATATGAAAGATTTCAAAAATTTTAAGAAAATCAATTTTTTAGTCAAAAAGAATGTTTCTCTACTTATCCCCCAAAAATTAAATTCGAAAAATGTTAAACAATTAAACGAAATATTTAAAAACATTATCTTATTTTAACTTAAATTTTTAAGACAAATAGTTAAACAGTTTCAGTATATGTTCTTAAAATTGCTTAAAACATTATCGAATGCAATATAAGATTAATTGTTGGCAACACTTTTGAAGCCCAGTTCCAAATCGACCGAATTGATCACAACATATTTGAGACATTATTAACTTATTTTGTTAATATTTCAATAAAATTAACCCTCAATTGATTCGTAATTTATCAAGCTAAATTAATTAAGATTTGAATAATTATTATCATAAACTGTTATTTAGTCCACTAAAACCATTTGGATTTATCATTATTTTCTTTATAAATAATTGGACTAAAAGGGATACCGCATGTTCTTATATATTTTATATAATTTAAGAATATTTTAAAAACAAACTATAATTATGTTTCGACGTATAAATATAATTAACTAAAAAATTATTACTTTATATTTTGTGTGATAGATATTAAAACTTAACTTTTATACTTTAAAGTACACTGAATCCTCTGATAACCGAACTCTCTGGTAACTGAAATCCTCTCTTAAGTGAACAATTTTTAAGTCCCGAAATCACTCTCATAGAGGCCCATTATATAAAAACCTTGATAACTGAAAACCTCTCTACTCTGAAATGAACATAATTTATGAAAAAATATGATTGAATTTTATATGAAATAAAACCTCTGATCTGAACAAAATTTGAACTGTAATTAGTTTTAAATATTAAAACAATTGTCTCACTATTTAAGATCTCTCTCAAATACTTTTCTCTTCTGTTTACTAAATATGTTTAAGTGTAACATGGTCAAATTGTTAAAAAAATAATAAAGAATTTTGAGAATTGACAGATTGTTTAAATAAAAATTTTCAGAAAAAGTCGACAGAGAATAAAGGAAAATGGCGGACAAAAATGGCGAGCAAATTGGTGCCGATTTTACCGGAAATGGGGTTTTTTCGGCTAAGTCACCCGTTAATTCAGTTATTAAAGGCTTAAACTAGTTTAAACACTCAAAATAGTGATTAATCCCGCTTATTATTGTAATAAAAGCAAAAATAAAGAACAAAATGGCGGCTTCGATTTCCATTTTACCGGTTTCAGCGCACTTCGCGCGGCGCTAGGGGGGGGGGGGTATTCCTAGGGGGTTATTATCCAAGATTGTCCGTCTAGTGGGGGTAAAATGTCTCCCCCCTTGGGCATGTCTGATTTAAAAAAAATAAATTCACAATAAAATTTAATACATAGTGTAAAGTTTAATATTTAGTTAAATTGTACATTTTAAAATAAAAATTTTATTAAAAGTCTAAATTACTTCTAAATTAAAATGTGGATTAAAATTAAGAATGTTATCTAGTTTTCCAAACTAAAATAGAATAGATTTTTGATTAATTTTAAATATAAATCAAAATAAATTTACAGTTTACGACCTTTCTTTGAATTTCCATTTTAAAAAACTTGTGTTTTCAAAACTTTTAATCTTTCTAATTTTTAATTTTTAAAACCGTTTTATTCTTGGGAATGGATAGTTTTTGGTCCATTTTGGTCGCCATTTTTGTCCGCCATTTTCCTTTTTTCTCTGTCGACTTTTTCTTGAAATAGCTATTATCAATACCATGTTATTTTTCCAAGAATCAGATAATTTGTAATATATTCATTTCATTCCTTAAAAACACATTTCCTATTATTTATTCATAGAGTCAATAATTTTGAAGGCTTTCTATTTCATAAATCGCATAGAATTTCTTAAATGATATATTCTTAATGTTTGTCGAATTATATGATTTGTAATCAATGAAAATTTGTGACTTATATTCATTTACTCAGAATATATCATTAACTGATAATTTAAGCGAAAATATTAGTTATTA
>JAQGBR010000705.1:0-11391 GCA_034698525.1 Achipteria nitens | reverse complement strand
TTATCCATTTCATTATTTGTGAGCTTAACCTTCTCGAAAGAGACCACTTGTTTTCGTAATTGATCGCCACTGAAAGGCGCATCCGGGTGTACATATAAGCGAACGGGTGCCGGTGCGTCAGCTTTACCGGCGACTAACCATGATGACCTATGATATGCATATCTGTACCTTTTATTATCTACCGGAACGATATCCATCAGAACCAGATATCTTGAATGAGGTTCGGGATTATGAAACGATATTCTGTAGAAATAATTTTTATTTTTATTCACTTTATATTTGATTAAATTTATTGAGTAATTGATTCGTAAGTTTCAAAATATTGAAAACTGTGTTTTAACTTCTTTTTGTTGTTATCATAATTTTGGTAAAATTCTCCCGAAAGGGAACTAATGTCTTAAATACAGATTTATTGACGGATTATTTTTAAAGGAATAATCTGTTAATTTTTGCCTCAAAATATGAAATTTCAATATATGTGAGGGCATTATAAGAAAAAGAAGTTCAGACCTCACACTTAGAGTAAACACCACTGAGAGCTTATAGCTTAAGACACTCAGCATTATATGACAGCCCTATTTGAGTTATAGTTAAATCCTATACTATTTTATCGGTTATGTAATAATAAATTAAATAATAATACACAGAATGAGACAAAACTCAAAAATAATGATTTCAATAATTTCTTTTCAAATATTCTGATTTAATTCAAACAAATGAATAAAAAACTAATTCATTTGATTTGATATTTAGATTCATTTTTCCGATTAAACCTTTTATTTGATAAATTTGTTTTAAACTGTTTTTGATTATTATTTTTCAATGATTTTGAAAAAATGCTTTTCATTTATTATTCACGTTATGAATCATTAGAAGAGATATAAGTTTTCGGCAACACTTACCTACACGTTGGAAACATCCTGAGGGCAAACCATACCAAAGCATAGCCATAACATAGCCAACAACAAGAAACAGACAGTAATCTTATTAGCATTTTTCAGTAACAATTTTTTATGGCTTAGTATTCATTTAAGAGTTTGAACGCCAGACTAAATTAGAGACCAGAGACCGACAATACGTTTAAAATTATTCCAATGGATATGATATGAGTCTAACGCCTCTTACATAAAGTTATTGTAATAATAATTTATTGGACGGCAAACACAACACAAGACAGACTCCTAATTGATTTTTCGCACCAAATTTGTTATTTTAATATCGATAACAGTATTCCAGAACTAAATTATCTCAAAAAATGAAACATTCCTTTGAAAAGTCTGTGTTTTAATGTAAATGTTTCTGATTATTGTTTTCATAAAATATCGAATTAACATATTTTCAAATCTTATTTCAATTTTCTATTTGCGACTCTTTATTCAGAGCAAAACAGATACTCTTTATTGCGAATCAATGCTAATAAAGTGAGAAAAATTACTTACATGTGTTAACTCATGTTTATGTTATTAGACTTTTCTGAGAATCGATTTTTGTAATTATCTTTTTCATTCTCATATCATTTTTTATATAATTCTTGCAAAACTTAAAGCGAATGGACTGTAGTTTATAATTGAATATATGAAGACATTTATCGGTTGCATATAATTATATACGGATTTTAAAATTAAAGGACGAGTTTCCGCTGAAAAACGTTCCGATCGTTTAACTAAATATAATTGAATGTATAATTTTAAAATTGTTTTACAAATTTTCAATTCACGATTACATCCAAATTATTAACGAATTCCTTTCATCTTTGACTCCAACTAAAATTCTCACCACATTTGTCATGTGTTTGTGTCAAACATTTTAAATTTAATTCCAATATTTTTTAAACACAGATCTAAATGAGTTTTTGCTAAAATCTATATGAGCCAAATCATAATTGTTATGTAGTACTGATCACATATTTGTATTTAATAAATATATTTGATAGGACTATCCAAATGGGGGTTCATTCTAGTGTTTTCACTAATCGATCAAATAATGATTTTGTGTTTTGCGATAACAGAAAATGATGTAAAAACCACTCAATATAATTAATAACCAAAAATTGAACTCAAATTCTTATATTGAGTTCATATATCAGTCCATAAAATATAATAAGTATCCCATAAATGTTTAGTAAATTTTACTAATTTTTTAAAAATATTTGAGATTTTATGATAAAAGTATGAAAACAATCAAAACTATGAATTATTTTTTGGCAAAACTTTTTTGATTTGAATCAATCGATTTTAATGCAATCATTTATTTTCCAATTATTGTTATTATTTGATATATTTATGGATTGAATGCATGAGAAAACACAATCAAATTAATGATAGCGTAAAAACACTGGTCTAACCATTAAAATCAATTGAAAAAATAATCTCTAATGCATTACATATTTATCGTGAATTTTTTGATAAAAATTGAATAATAGACTAGAAAATAGTTTTTACGTTTTTAAGAGTTGGTTTCCTGTGATTAATGGATTAATACAATGAAATAAAACGAAAAACAAATTGTATTTTAAATTAAATTAGATTCATAGGAATCTACTGGAAATGTGTGCTCATTATCTCTGCCTCTAATTTAAAGGATTAATCACTAGATAATTAAAATAATCAAAAGAATCCCAGACTTATGAAATGAATTTTACAATAGAGATAAGAATTTGTGATCAGACCTCAAAAGCTAACATTCCTTAAATTTCCGTTTATTCGTTAATTTAAATAAAACATAATTTTCATCTGTTTTTTAATTATTGTGAGTAATCTTTTATTAAATTTGTTATTATATTTCATTGATTTCTTCATTGATTGCATAATAAATGAGTTGTTTTTCGTCCATTTCAATAGAAAATCAAAGAACTGTTTTACTTTTAGTTATTCTTTTGATAAAAACTAACTCTTTTTAAGCTAAAGATTATTTGAATGAACATTAGATGAGAAATAAAAATATGATTATGAATGCAAGACATAAATCTCTTTTATAAAACAAAAGGTTTTCAAATGTCTAATGCACTCTTTTCTTAAATGTTTGGAATGATAATTATAGTAAGAATAGGACAAACATATTCTTTGTGGGGATGTCAACGAATCTTTAGATTAGTTAAAAATTTATTTTTAATTATTCTGCAGTTTTTGTGATAATGACTCATAAAATAGTTAACAACATTTGATTTTCAAAATTTTCAGATTCACATTAATTTTGAGGTCTGAATACAATTAATCAGAACATAGAGACAGACACAGAAGCAATAAATTATCGACATTTTAATAAATTTGGTGATAGTTTTATACTTTCTAATGACTAATATTGAAAGAAAATTTTGAAAATCAGCTGAAAAATTCAATAAACATGTTATATACTAATAATTTTTTGATAAATCATAAAAATTATTTTATTGCAAACTATTATAATATATTATTTATTTTCGTTGTTTTTCTTTAGAATCTCTAAAGTTTGCATTTATTTTACTTATTATTTGCCGTTAATATTATTCAAAGTAAATCAATTTTATTAAGAGTATGAGATACTTATTATTCGATAGTATATAGTATTAAGTAATCTATAATTTTGATAGAAAAAGATTAAATTTTGGGTAAAATTCTAATAGATATTTAGAGAGCTATTATTGCGATAATCAAATAAATTTTATCAGACATTTATGTGTGAATTTTTCATAACTTTCAACCATTTCATGGTTTCATTTCATAGCTATTCACTATTCATGACTTTTTTGTTAAAATATTGATTATAAAAACCTTTAAAATTTAATCTCGAAAATGAGTCTTTGGTTCGCCACTCATCGCAAATATTTTTCATTTTTGAGTGAAATTTGTGTCGACGACTCAAACGGAGTGTATTTTCAACACAAACATACACTTCTGTTTGTGAGTCGGCAACAAATTCTAAATTTAATAAAGACTTTTTGGATGTGTTTGTGTGTGTGTGTGTGTGCCTCAGGAGAGTCTTGTCAACTAATCCATTATTTTAAATATAATTAAAGCTGGAAAACCTTTTTTAACAATAATATGCCTCAAATTTCGATATCATTTTAAAAATTAAATATTTCAATAAATTTATACACATTTAGAGTCTTAAAATTTGAGGTTTGATTTTGTTTATATTATCATTATTTTAAGGAAATGTATATCGAAGGAGAGTTCAAAAGTGTATTTGAAAACAATTAAATCAAATTTTTGTTTATTTCTATCATTTGTTTGGATTAAAATATAATTCAATGTTTGATATATCAAATGTATAGAGAATTAAAAGCGTAATTGAATTTTATGTGAAAGACCTCACAAAAGGATAATTATAGAGTTTGAGGTTAAACACTCGTTCAGTATATGAAACTATTCTTGGAATCAATTTTTTCAATCTTAGATATGATTCACACAAATTGTTATATCATTATTGAATGTTTGAAAAAACTCATTTAAACATATAGTGGTCTTTAATTTATAGCCTGAGTTCGCTTATTATTATTATTGTGTTATAATTAAATTAATAATAAATCGAAATATCAGATGAAGTCATACCTGCGACCAGTTTTAGTGATTATCATTTCTGTGCCCAATTCGTGAAACTTTTCCCACAAATCTTTAGTTTCGAGTTTAGCCTCAATTCTAGTTAGGTCTTCGCAATTGCATCGGGGAAGACAGGCCGGGTTCAGTTCTGGTTTATTCTTATCGGACTTTGTATGACTAGAACCAGAATTTTTTATTGATTCCCGATCTTTCACTCTTTGACGACATTCTTTAGGCAGCGATGCATTGGGAGAACAAATCTCATCAGTTTTATTAGAAGACAAGTCCTCGTCATCTAATGATGGCGTCACTGATGGAGATTTGAGATCATCGTTAAGAGTTGGCCCTAATTTATGCTTTGAATTGTATAACATTAGTTCGAGATCTGAATGATTGGAAGCGCTCTCGTCATTGCTTTCATCACTAATTAAATCATTACTTAAAGATTTTAGTAAACAGTTATCTTTACTAACATTTAGTTTATTATTTTGATTCATATTCTTTGAAGAAATTAGTGAATCAATCGAAAAATGTTTAGCTTTTGTTGACAGAGAAGTTTGTGGAGCTATTGTCGATCCAGGAGTAGATAAGTTGCCATTTGTGGTCATTAGTGTTGGAGAGATTAAAGGCATTGGAGTCGATGTGGTAAATGAATTATCTTTTACTGAAGAATTGTAATTTTGATGCACTCCCATCACATTATTATGAGTTTTGGACATACTATCCATCATTTTTATCGACAATTTCTCCTTTAAGTGTGATTTGATTTTAGAGAAGTCACTCGTTTCCAACACTCTTTGAATAAATAATTTCTGAGTACTTATTGTGGTCCGAGTGCTGACGAACTTTAATAAATACGAATCTCAATATGCGGTCGATTATGATTGACATTAATTATAGACTTGTGTTAATCATTAATTTGTTGACCACAGATATAGTCACAAGTATTGAGTGCACACCACTTGTCTTAATTAACTCTTCCTTTTGGTGACACTCCATTCCATTTGTCGTCTATATAGAAATGATTTGCTAGTTGTAATCTCTCTCTCTCTCCCTCTCTCTCCCTCCCTCTCTCTCTCTCTCTCTCTCGCAATTTCTACTACTTATTCAATGAAAAGTTTGATTTTAAAGATTAGACGAACGAAACAAATAGTCGTTGATTTGCAGACCAGATGTTATCAATTAATAATTGTGACCAATTCAGTACTCAAGATAATCATTTTGCAGGATAATATTCTGTTCATAAATAATAAGTTTTGAAATATATATATATATATCGATAAAATAGGATAAAAATTTAAAGAAAAAATTGTTGAGTAAAACAAATACCGTTTATTTTAATTGATGTAAAATATGGCCAAATGTGACAACTCTGCGGAGAAGTGTTGCCAAACACTTATAATTTGTTTATTCGGTATTTAAATAATAGACAAATTTGATGATTAAAACAGTTATTCGGTGTTAGAGTTCACACATCAAATGAGAGTTAAATAATTGTATATCAAATGTTTGTTAAGTAAGTTATTATTCTCAGCACACAATTCGCATAACATATGACTGATATGAATGCTTTAGTTCTCTATCTTTTCAATTATTATCTGTTTTTTGGTAACAAAACACTTGTTAACCACTATTACAACTAATACTAAGAACAGCTAAATATTTGACATAAATATTAAAATTTGAAATAATGTTTACATTTTATTTTTATTCAGACAAAACCATAAACTGAGAGCTGATTCAGAATTAAGATTTGGTTTTTTGCTGAAATAAAATTGACAGATCATTTGCAAGCTCATATGGCTAGTTGATTTAGCCAGCTTTATGCTGGGGCTGCTAAACAGCGCTTCATATTATTATTCCTGTTCTCAGTCACGATATGCCAAATAAAACAACAGAAAAAGCGACCGGAGGTGTGTTCGCAATCATTTAGTCCAACGCCGGAGACTGTGCTTCAATGCGCTGGAGTGGAGTTTCCAAACGAAGCCGCGGTTACATTGAGCTCCGCCCTTACTCGCAGTCTTTCATCAATTGGACTGTCATTAAATGACTATACAGTTGTCGAAACGGCTATATTCGACACTTTCTATATGTGACGTCAGTTTTGCTTGTTTAGTGCCATCACATGAAAAGACTATTTTCTTTTTTAGTTATTTTTTAGCTATGTTTTAGATGTTTTAGCTAGATCTTCTAGAATTTTATTCTGTTCAGTAAAAGACATTTTATAATAAACTGTAGAGCACTTAAGCGCAGCCTAACAGGTAACAGATGCTCTGTATTAGCAACAAAATACTTCAATCTCTCTCTCTCTCTCTCTCTCTCTCTCTCTCTCTCTCTCTCTCTCTCTCTCTCGCTCTCTCTCGCTCCCTCTCCCCAATAGAAGATATTTTTAAAAAAAACTTTTGTGTCTAACATTTAGAATGTTATTCAATATTATAGCCATAACTCATCGGCCAAACACTTCTTTGGAAGACTTTTCAAAAGTTTAGTCTAAAATTGAATTGAAATATAAAACCCAAACCGAAAACCAATTCTTTTTATTATTCTTATTGCAGTCAATTTTATATTCCATTGCATTCTATTATTCTGTTGTCTATTACTTGAAAGCAATATTTTGTTTGCTTAGAAATGTGTACCAAAAATATGTGTTTTATGTTTCCTTCAGACAAATCTTTGAATACTTATTATGCAAATCTGTTAAAACAAATAAATTATTGAAAAATAAGCCATTTTTAAAAAATATTGTATCGGATATGAACTTTATTTATTGAATTATATACTTATAGTGTTATATTTTTTCAATGTTTATAAATACGGCAAACATTTGTTGTGCTTAAGTGTAGCCCCGAATCAATTGCAGATCAAATTACCGAATGATAAGCTTAACTATTGGGGTCACAAATAAGCGCTATTATTGACTATTGGTCGGCAGCGGAGGCACCGGTGCCATAGAAAGAAGAGAAAGAGCATAAGTGCATTGGCACCGGCAGTTGAAGAGAGCTGACATGCTTCACAAATTGTATCATGCAATCAAGCAATATGTCTTCAAATTGATTTTTTGATTGTGTGAACTCTACGCCGAAACAGTCCACAAAAAACAATGCACACAGAATAAGCATACATGTGCTTTAAGTAGTGCTCACATCAACTCAAACACAATTCGTGTGCGATTTTGGACTCAGAACTTGTAAATAGTAATACAAATCCGATTGAGAGACCAATTACTGGCGCATAAAACTTTAAAATAAAGTAAAAGCAAAAGAAGAGGCGCTCACTCTTCACAGACAAATGTTGTACACATGAAAACACATAGAGATTGGATTGAAATTAAAAAAATATTTTTTTTAATAATCTATTGAATGAGTTTAAAGAATATATAAAAAGATTATTTTCGCCGCAATTATTATTTTGTGTGAGATTTTCTCTTAAACTAAACTATTGTTTGCCATCAAAACTAATTCCAAATATAACACAACTGAGAAAAAAATTCAATACTTTTTTCTCTAAATTAATTTTAATGATGAGCTGAACGTCGCGCACATCTTCACGCTTTTGTTCTTATTTTACAATCAAATAATGGCCAAAATTGTCTCAAAACAGACTATTTTTTGTTTCGCTCCGAATAACAATTCTGATCAAAACATTTGGATATTTTTTCGGCTTTCAATAGAAATCTATTGAATAGTACTCACTCTCAAAGATGAATATTAGACAATAGTGAGAGGGATGTTGAGCTCTCAAATTAAGCTAAGCTGCATAGGAGAGCACTAGCAATACAAGCACTTCTTGGGAGGTCAACAGAAATGATGAGCACATCTGATGTGATTGCAAAGCACTGCTATTTTAATAATGCATTACTTGGGCTAACAGTCATTGCATACAAACATATCAATAAATTTTATGAGTATTTACTTCATATATCTATATATCATATAATTTTTGGTTTTGCCATTCTTTTATACACTCAAATTCGTTTTATTTGATATGTTTAGAAATTTTCATAATTCATTTCATTGGTGTTTATTAGTTCTGAAAAAATCAATTAAATTTCATATAATTAATTAAAAACAATTATTTCAAAAGTTTTTTTTAAATTCCAAAGAATAGTTTGATTTTGTGGTTAGTTTTGAGTTTTAAACGAAAGTTGACTGTAGTTTAGAAGTTATGTTGAAGTGAATCTTCAAATGACGTGGGAATGTGTCAAACAACTGAAATATTAAATTGAGTACAGAATCAGATGAGGTCTGAAAAAACCTAATAGAAAATTGAAGCGAAAAAAATTGTTTCACGACATTAAACGTAAGAAATATCGGCTTTCGAACAATAATTCTGAGTATAAGTATTCCAATTTTGTTTGGTTTCAATAATGCTGTGCCAGTAATTTCTTGTGAACTAATCTAGATATTTTTCTGTAAACAGATTATTCACCTCTTTTCAGATTCATAATGGATTTTTTCAATTCATAATTTGTTGAGGAAATAAGAATTGAATTGTCGAGTGTTATGAGCACACCCTAAATTATCGAACAAAAACCTAATTTGCAAGCACACTTTATGTAGTTTATTATCACAAAAGTTTTTATATATAAAATATTTCATTTAATTATAATCACAACAAAAAATTGTATTTAACTAATTAGATAAAACTGATTGTTTTAAATGTATTTTTGTTGTCTTTTTTTCTGGTTTATAGTCATCAAAATTCATGGACGCAATCCATGAAAATAATTATCACTGAATCAGATATGAATATTGTATGAATAAATCTGCAGTGAATTGTTTTGCGTAAAATAAATTAAAAATTTGAGATAAAAATAAACGAATCATTGTTTTGCAGTAAAAACTATTTGAACACAGAATGTGAGAATGTAATGGAAATGTGAATTATAGAATCGGGTTTCAAATCTATTGAATTTTGAGACACATTTGTCAGTCAGTCTTTTTTCAATGAAATAAAATAGAGCCAAACAAACAGAATAAGAGAACAAAAGCAATATTTAAAATCTATGATGACTTTAAGAGCTTAGCATTAAAGAGTGATTGTGTTTACAACTCAAGAATTGATACGATTCCTGATCACAACCAATAGAGAACAATATGTTGCCGGTGCTCATGCTATGAGACCAGGAATATCTTCTCACATCTATCATGACTTATCAATCAGATCTCTATTAGTTGTATGATATGTATGTGCTGTGCAACGCATTTCACTCACTACCAGTGATAGCAACTGAAAAATGTTTATAACGTATTTTTGATATGAATAGCAATAAACGGAAAGGAGCACAGCATGAAATAGCAATTCCAGGTGCAATACCAGCCATACCAGTGTCTACTTTAAACTATTGGACAACAAGTGATTCACTCAATAGTAATAATAATCATAAATATTATACTAGCGATACATATGACTGTAGTGTTAGTCTGGCACTGATCGCTATCAGATCGAGTCATCTCTTCGATAGCACAGTTGTCGTACTCGGTTTACGCTCTCAAGTGGTGGAGCAGTTGACTATAGTGTGCCACCTTTGCCGACCACCAATGATGCAGAACCTCTTTTGCAATCGATATGATGCTTATCTGAAAATTTTCTTTTCATTGCTATCCTCTCCACTCAAGCTCTGGTCTGTCTGTGCACTTATGCTCTCCACATGTCTCACATTTTAGTCCATTTTTCCAATAAATTGTTGGTTTATTTTTGAGTTGACATCGTTTTAAACATCTAATCATTTAAATTAAATTTCGTTATTCTCTAAACAAATCTTTTTTGTTGGCAACAAATATCGCAATAAGTCTTATATTGTCTGCTGTGAAGAAAATGTATATTTTTGTTCATTTAAGTAACTCAACATTCAATTGTAACTCTACCTCACATTCCAATGGGTATCACAAAAACTATTGAGCAATAAATTTGAGCAAAAACCTATTAAAGGTGGCACTGGTACTGGTATTGTGGCACATCCATTGCCAATAAGTAGAAACCATTTACGTTATAAATGGATTCATTAATCTTAGTTTAACGAGAATGAAGTCATAGTTAATAGAGAAAACAATTGCGGCCCCGGGTTTTCAGCTTAGTTTGTATGATATGGGAGATAAATGGGGGCCAAATGTGTGGAGCAGTTTGGGGGTATCGATAGAATTGGCAGCGCTTTACTTGTGTTATATGTTGTGTTATATCAGTTATGTGTTATACTGTTTGCAGACTAACAATAGCTTTCGGCCAACTCTCACATAGAGCACTCTCTCCCTCCCCTAACGACTATGAGTTTCTGCAACGAATTGTAATCGTATGTAATATCTGTAATGTGTATAACATTCATAGCAGTCATAGCCTAAGGTTATGGTTGAGCGAACACTTCTACCGATTGACGAATGCGCTGATTGTCTTCTCTTCTGGTGTTACTCTTGTTTTTGTAGAGCTTAAGCCCTACTATATTGCACACAATCTAATGTTTCAATACATTAGAATCCAGTTATAAAACTAACAAATGGTAACAAATCTTTGCTTCCATTCAATACTGATCTCACAAATAATTTTCTGCATTAATAGAATTGGAATCAAATATAACCTTAACATAGGATTAGATGATTAGCTAATGGCTATTATGATCACTATTATCGCAAAACTACAAACTATGCCAATAGAAAAGGTCTCAATTGTGTTGATGTGTGGTTTCACTAAATAAAGTCACAAAAATCGATATATTGATTACTATAAACGATTCATTTATAACAAATATTTACAATCATTTGGAATATTTAGTAAATATTTGTATTCTTATATTGAATAAGACCTATATGTGTGTGACTTAAGCCCCAACAGATAATAGTGATCATAATAGCCATTAGCTAATCATCTAATCCTATGTTAA
>JAQGBR010000704.1:0-11393 GCA_034698525.1 Achipteria nitens | reverse complement strand
TTCAAAAAAGTTTTTAGAATTCTTTATAAAAATAGAAATATATTAAAACTAATCCCAAATTTAATATATATATTTCCTATACATTTAGAAGTCCTTAAAAATTCCTTTAAAACTATAAATATTAAGCCTATTATAAGAAAACAAAACAAAAACACTTTTATATAATTGAAAATTGAATAACAGTTTTGTCTATTGTTTCCGAAAAAATTGTTATAAGAATTTAAATGTAATTTCAATGAAAACATATTAACTTTAAAGACATTTACAGAAAGAAAAAGTCCTTAGAATTTGTAAGCAAAATATCCGAAAAAACATTTTTTTGGATTTAAACAAAAATAAAGCAAACATTTATTGTAATATTTAAATGTCTGTCAAATGGGTCCACAAAATTGTCTATTAATTGATTTTTAGAATCAAATGTTTTTTGTATTTATTTCTGAAGACAAATGACTACAAAAACTAACGAAAAAAAAAATATTAATTACTATTTTTTGTCTCAACTATTAAGTTCTCTGTTGTTATCTAAAAGTAATTTTTAAGATTAAATAAAAAACTAATTATTAATTATTATTATTATATTAATGTTTATAAAATAAATACCGAATTCTCAAATGTCTTAAACAAATAGATTATACGAAATATGAAAATACTTTTGAGAAAAAAATTAATTGTAATAAATGTTAAACTAATTTAAATGTAATTCAATAGAGAATATGAGAATCCGATAAAAACCATTGATTTTGTCATTAATTTTGTTGTTATTTATTATTAAAAAAATATGATTTTTATTTGAAAAACAAAATATTTATTGAAATTAATTTTGTGCCAAATTATAATCTATTAAAGTTATATTCAGTTTAATAGTTAGACTCAACTATCAACAAATAAAATCTATTTAAAAATTAGTTTTAAAAGTTATTTCAATAATAATCTTAAAATTTTTATAAAGAAGTAGTTCTAATGTCTAGACTCTCTGATCACATCACACTGAAAGCACCGGTTCTCGTCTGATCACCGAAGTTAAGTCTGGTTAGTACCTGGCAAGGAGACCACCTGGGAATACAGATGTCCTAGACTATTTTTAATACTTTTATCGATTTAATAGATATTAATTGGTTTTCATAAGAATTGTCAGCACTTTATATCAATTTAAGGAGAGTTTTAGCACAGGTATTGTTATTAATTTGAGTTTGAATTATCAAATCAGTGTGTGATCAGTCATACCCCTCCTTAAGTGACACTCTCACAAGAAGTGGACAAATAGCTTAAGGGATAAATAGCTTAAGACTAACAAATTTTTTCAATCATTTTAAATGTTTCGATAAAAATAAAAAAGTACTCAAAGTTTTTGTAATAAAATTATTTTTATTTCAATTATTAATTCAAAACTACAAACAAATTATTTATTAAACAATTTTTCATATTTTATGTAATCAAAGGATAAATAATTGCAAAAAACTAATCGAAATCTTCAGTAATTGTAATCAAAAATCAATGAAAGACTTAATTCAAATGTTTATCAAAAAAATGTAATTAAAAAATAATATTTAGAGAAAAAACGCCAATAAATGAGAAAATTATTTCAAAACAATTAAACAAAAATAAAGGTTTGATTTAAAGACTAATCTTAGAAAACAACCGAAATTCTGAAAAAAATTGAATTAATAGTCAATAAAAAATTATAACATTAGTGGTCAGACACTTACTCGTCATCCGAGTCGTCCACATCAAAGACATCCTCGTCTTCTTCATCGATGCCATCTTCGAGGCGTTGTCTGTAGAACTCTTCCTTTTTCTTTTCGGAGACATTAATCTTAGTCTGTTTGTGGAAGTCTTTGATGGCATCCATGTGTTGGTCAGACAGTATGTGAGAACTGACGTCCGAACGGGTATAACCCGTAAACTTACATAATTTGCATTTAGTTGTGACCGAAATTTTACTAAAATTCAAATTAAAATATAGTTTAATCAAAAAATCATTCAAAAAAAAGAGTCGTACCCTTCGCTGACGAGGTTTAGTTGTTTTAGATTATTCTCAATGTCTTTGAAAAAGTCAAAGGCATCCAATTTCTGCATTTCGCACAGTGGCAGAAGCTGTCCATTGATGACGGCTTCACTAGAATTCAATTCACTGTTCACATCATTGGTGGTAATGTCTGACCACTTGAAGTTAGCATAATAGCCAGTAGTGTCCAGAAGACGTCTGCGTCTGTCCAACAGTTCAATGATATTACGTCTAATTTTTCTCTGTTTGATAGCAAGTGAGCCCTCAGTGTATTCCCGGAGCGATTCATTCGACATTAGAACAGTACTGATGTTAAACCGAATAATATTTACTTTAATCATATCCTCCAAAGAGATCTCCGAATCGAATAGAATCTGAAGATTAATATTAAGTTTATTCAAACAAATCTTTATTTACAATAAAAGAGTCAGACCTCTGCGTCATATTCCGGATCATAGGCTTTCATTGTCTTCTGATTATACCCTAAACCACAAATAGCGCCCACATATTGTGTCTTCTCTTTATTAGCTCTTAATTGGACTCTTGGGGCGAACAACAGAGCCATAAGAGATGGAAATCCTCTGATATTTGGCATTAGTGTTGTGTCTCTGAGATTAATACTTCCACTATTCTGACCCAAACCCATACTGGAGGCCACAAGAAGTCGGGTGTGTTTTGAAAGATAGTCGGGCTCTAAAACCACACAATTGACTGAACTCTTTTCAATTTGAACGGAACGGTATGAGGTCTGACGGCTTAGACCAGTGAAAGAACACTAAAAATAAAATACAAAAACATTCGCAAAAAAGAGTTTTTTAATTGAAAGAGGACTCACCTCCAGAGGACTGAACGGGCCTTTGATTCGGATTTTTTCATGAGATCTGATATTTGACTCCTTATCGTCGTTTGGGTTGAAATCCATTTCGAACTATAAATCAGTAAAAGACAAAAATAGGATAAATATAGTATAAAATGTCATTAAAATAGAAGAGGACAGACAGACAGACCTCAACCACTTGGTCCGGATCGTAGACACCTTTTTCCCGTCTCTCGAATTTCAGTGAACCCTCGCTGTCATCGCGAGAGAGCATAGCTTTACGTCTTAGTTCGTGATTGAGTCTCGACTGAGGGCTTTCCTCCCATTTCTCTGCCATTCCGATAGCGATCAGCATATCATTGAACGACTCTTCTCTATAGACGTTATCGAAGAGTTCCACTCTAACCACTCGATTAATCACAGAATAGATTTTGGCTGAAAAACAAGTCATTTAAAAAACATCTTATAATGAGATCAAAGGTTTTGTGTTTTAAGGCAATTACCAGTTATTGTCTCTCTTTTTTGGACCCATTTCTTGAAGTATTCAATCGATTTCTTAGACCAACGGCTATCGAAACAACTGATTGCCGAGGGGTTCACTTCAGAGAGTGCGCACCGGAAGGCTTGTGGCGGTATTTTGAAGAGCTCATCAGGAATAGCGCCACACAATTGGCCCAACTCTTTGATATTATCAACAATTCTGGTCACTCCATAGTCAATGAAAAAGACATAAACCTAAACAAAAGGGTGGGTCCGAAAAATAATTCACTAATTAATCACTTATTTGACTCATAGTATGGACACAAACCTTATCCACTTCTTTGGAGTTAAGTTTATATTCAATGTTATCAATCCGAGCCCTTCCGTGCATTTTGGCGCCTCTCGAGTCAATAAACTCTCCAATAGTGAGGTCACCGATCTCTATGACCTCTGACTCACAGGGCACCTGATCGATATCGATTGAGATAATCGCAGACAACTGATTCAAATATTCTTTAGTCAATGGGTGTGCGTACTGTGCGTAGAACAGCGACGGACTCTCCACACACGTCACATATATCTCCATTTCTGATGAGTCCATTGTCGGCAAATCCAGTCTCGAGAGCTTCATTCGGGTCATTATGTGCGGCACAAACACCCGATTGACGCGGAATGTCATATACTTATTCTGTTCTTCTGATTTGAATCTTAAGAATAAGAAAAACACTTTTTTTTAAACCAAAACAAATCAAAAGAAAGAATACTTTTCTGTTTTTTTCAACTCTCGTTCAACAATATTGGGCCGCACTTTAGGTAACTCCTTATTGATCTCCCGGTGGCTACGCATCGCCACCGCCACATAAACTGCTGTTTTGATTGCCGTTTCCTTCAGATCTTTTTTGGTCAACCGATTGATGATTGAACTGTTATCACAAGTGGTGTTCATCGACATACTGCTCATCGGTGTATCCCTGTCCTCTGACTTAATGGTCGACTGACTACTGGCCGATGAGAGACGGCTGGATCTCAACTCGCGTTTGATTTTGTCTGGAATTTGCAAATCAAAGGCCTCTTTAAGGGGGTGTTTGTCGTCCAAAAACGTGAGGTAAGCCTTTGTGTCTTCAAAGTGAATGTCAATCCGTTTGGAACAGATTGAGAACAACTCTCGAATTGGATGAGTGTATATCACTCCTTCATTTGCTGGAAAGCCAGAGATGAACACCGAATCCAATGGATCTCTATTGTAGAGGTCTTTAGCTATTTGTTGGATATCCAACTCATTTCTTGTGAAGTAATTCGGATAAAATGCTGCGCACATCACGACCTGTGCCGACAACAAACATGTATTAAAACAATTTATAAACTCAATCAATACCTTAAGAATGAGGTCTTCTTCGTGTCGGTTGCGTTTGAGGTTCGGTCGGTTGGGTATTTCAATACGCAAACGGGACAGACGTGTCAGGAGATCGCCGATCATATAATCGACTTCTTTGACGCGTTTGTATTGAATGTAATTTTGTTTACACCAGTTCTCAGCCATTCGAGTGTCGGCTTCGAATTCAGCGGAAAACCTCTTATATGTTTTGTAGGCATTTAAGTGTGCGATCGAATCACTGAACGAGCGCTCAGCCCACGCAAGCCGTGACTTATATGCACTCAATGCTTGACCAAAGTCTCGACGAAACATACCTTTATGTGTGAATCAGGAGTGAGTCTCAAATTAGGAGTGGTTTTAAGATAAAGAATAAAATAATTCAATATTTTTACTAATTATAAATACAAACCCTGAGTGGACAGACAGGCGGCGATAATAACACAGTCTTCGAGTACGTCAAACACATGTCCCAAACAAATAAGTTTACCCAAACGTATGTCAATCGGCAGATGAGATATAATGTGTCCCAAAATAGTCATATCTCCGTCTTCGTCTTCATAGTAGACCCGTCCCTTAATTGTAGTTTTAATAGCAAAAGCTCCCACTTGTTTCAGTTGAAGAACAGAGTGGTAAATGTCGGCCAAGTCTGGAGGCGTTAGCGCCAAACCCAACAGATCTTTAGGCGGTCCCATATCTAACATCTTTACTCGAAGTATAGACAAATCCAGTGGCGATCTGTTGAGCTCTGGGAGACTGTATTGACTCATTGATGACTTCCAGAACTGTTCGGTTACCAGTCTAAACACCCGACCTTCTAAACAACGTCCCGCACGACCTGCTCTCTGTTCACAGTTGGATCTCGAGGCCCACTCCATACGCAAAACCGGAATATGAGTCTCGACATCCATAACAAGATTTTTGGTGAGACAAAAGTCGATAACAAACGCCACGTCCGGTACTGTAATAGAACTCTCGGCGATATTTGTGGCCAAAATTATTTTGCGTTCTCTTCCGCGCGCTCTATGGAACACCAGATTCTGTTTCTCCAGTGGCACAGACGAGTGCAATGGATGGATAACCCACTGTTGCTTCTGCTTCTCTTGACTCTTATCCAATTTAGCCTTCAGTTCGTGGATCTCCTCTAAGCCGGGAAGGAATACCAGAACAGAGCCACGGCTAGAGATACAACCCGACCCTTTTTGACGATAAATGCAATCATTTAAATCACAGTTCAGTTAAAACAAAAAAATCTAATTTCAAAAACAAACCTTCAATTTTTTCGAGACCCCTTTCCAATATATTGAGGGCCACTTCCATAGCCTCACTGGAAACACATGGAGCATCCTTTTCAATTGGATCCACTCTTTGGCGCACATCTCTGACACAGTCTTTCATTTTGAGGTCGCTTTTGATTTGACTCATATAATAAATGCTCAACTTTTGGGCCCTCTCTTTAATATGGATGTGCGTCGGCAGCACTCTCTCAATCTTATCCTCGTCTTCATAGACTTCTATTGCAAAGTATTCTTTGAGTTCTGTCACATCAAAGGTGGCGGACATCAGAATAATTTTGACGGAATATCCGCGAGTGTTCATCAACTTCTTAAGGACTAACAACAGTAGGTCTGTCTCTATTGAGCGCTCGTGTACCTCATCGATCACAATATGGGAATATATGTCTAGATTTGGTTTATTTATTAGTTTCTGGAGCAGAACACCGGTTGTGCAGAACAGGAGTCGTGTCTCTTCTATACTCCTGTTTTCTTTGTCCAAACCTGAAGTCAATTAAAAAATTAAAATTCAATTCAAATGAAGACAAACTCAAACCTATTTGGTATCCGACAATAGTTCCCAATTCCCAGTCCCGCTCTTCGGCCACTCTGGAGGCGATAGATTTGGCCGCAATACGTCTCGGCTGAGTGACTACTATATTAAAGGGCACTCCTTTGGCTGCACAGTCGTCTGCGATATATTGTGGCACTTGAGTAGTCTTACCACAACCAGTGGCGCCTTCGATGACAACCACTCGATGAGCGTTAATCGCTTTAATTATTCTGTCCTCAAATTCGCTGATCGGCAGCTTTTGACGTCGGGGTTGACTCACAAAGTATTTGCCGATAATTTCAGGAGTGGCCGCGTCCTCAGCGATGGCTTCCATTCTTTCCAACGTCTGGTAAGTGCCGACACTCTCAACATTTGTCGATAAACTTGTCTGCATTGAAAGTGTCGACATATTGTGGCCGCGAATTGTCTGTCGTTGCTGTGTATGACCTGTGACTGGACTCTCACTTCTCGAAGACTTTTCTTTTTCTTTTTCTTCTTTTTGGTATTGCTTTCAGAAAAATAAGATAATAATTAACTCTTAAAATCATTAAATGTGTGCTCAAAACATACCTTAACTCTGAGGCGTTCCTTGTCTTGAGCTTCGCTGATATATTGTCGGCCCAAATACTTCCTGAGGAATAAAAAGATAATAATTTTAGTCATATTTAAAAACAATTGATAATCGATAGCAAACTTCTCTTTTTTGGAGTCTTCCTCTTCTTGTTTGACCTCAGGTTTGATGTCTTCCCCCCAATTGCGGTTCGGTGTGACCAACACGTGTTGGAATCGAGACATATCGCCACCGATTTTGAAGTACTCGTCGAAGAAGTCAATGGGAATACCACTCCTGGCCTCAGCCCTCTTAATACTATCCGATTTGTTGACAGCATTGGTAGTCAGTGTCGGCAACTTTCGTCTTACAGATGGCTCTCCAGATGACTGTTCGGCAGATGACGGGCCGGTAATCAGTGTTTTATTTGTGGTCACATTTTCTGAAACTGCGGCCACTTTTGGAGGACTGCCTAACATTTGGAGCTCATCATTGGGTCGGCGAACAGCGCGTCCTCTGCCGCGACTGAACCCAAAGGTGATGTCTGATGTGTCCATCGGTTCCATACCATTCAACACATGTAATGATAACTGGATTTAAATTCAATACAAAAGAGTTTACTATTTATTGACGAAATCTAAGCGCTCTTTCAATCGTGTGTTGAGTTCAACACTAATGCCTTTTATAGACTGCTTTACATCACTTGAAAAACATTAGAGACTCGTATATTAAAGTGCAATATTTTATTACAAAATAAGTTAAGCCTTTTTAACGCTTAATTGATATGAATCGTTATGTAAAACATTTGCATAAAAGGCGCTAACATTTTCCGGTGACTGCAACTTCATAGGTCTCGTGACAATAAATAACGTCAATTAAACTTAAAGTTTAAAAAATTTGAAACAAAGTTTAAGAAAAATTTGTTTAAACGAGAATTCAATTGATTTAGTTTTAAATTCAGTTTTAGATTAAATTTTATTCTTTAAAATGAGTGCCACTCAACATAATTCGGGAACAAATGATTTGCTGCCGATTTGGTTTCATTCAGTTCACAGTAAAAGTGTTCGTTTGTCGGCGAGACGAGACGAGACGATCGCTTTCCGAAACAGCAGTGATTGTGAGTCCATCTGTTTTAGTAATCGTCCGATTCTTGTCAACGAAAAGATTTGTCTTAAATTGAGTGGACATCAATACGGTATTGTTGAATACGGGTTCACAACTAAGGATCCATTCGCTTATCCATCAGATTTAGACTATAGAACGGTAGAGCGTAGAACCAATTCTCACATTAGTTTAGAAACAGATAATGAAGTCTTTTATTATGTCAATGAGTTGGGAGAAACACATTTCGGTATTAATGGCGAAGAGCGTGGAATCTTCAACACCAGTCGTCTTAACACTAATTGTCCGCTTTGGGCGTTCATTGGTTTCGATGGTGACTCTGTCGCTATAGTATCAGAACTGAGACAACCAGTGAACCAAATGTCCGAAAATGACATGAATTCAAATAATGTCAACTCTGGCAATACCACGACTGGTATGTCTTTATCTCTACTTATTTTTAATTGAGTTTGAATTTTTTTTTAAATTTAGTAAATGAGTGCATTGTATGCTACGATCAGCCAAAAAACAGTCTACTCTTATACTGTAATCACGTCTGTATGTGTTATGAATGTGCAGTTAAACTCAGGCGAGAATCGGGAAAGTGTCCCATTTGTCGAGCCGTCATCAGAGCTGTGAAGCAAATTTATTTGTCGTGATTTACTACACAATAAGTCTCATAAGTCTTTAAAAATTCATTGATATTTGAATATCGATTAATATTATCTTAAAATATGATATAAAAAACTAAATAATTTTTTAATATAATTTGTTTTCGTTATGTTTTATCCATTAATTTGTTTTCAAATAAAAATTTAATTCTAAAAATTGATGACTTCTGTCCACTGCTCTGATTCTTCTCCGATGAGTTTAGATTTGATTGAAATATATTACAGTAAATCAAATGATACTTAGTTTTGATGAAAACAATTCTTAAGTTTTGAAATTTAAAGTAAAAATAATTTTTTAGATAAAATCCAAATTAAAATAAATTAATACCAAAAGTAAAAAAAAGACAAATTTTTATCATAAAAATTACAAAAAACAGATTAAAAGTCAGAAAAATTGAATACAAATAAAAAAATAATATTTTTCATTAAAAGCATAATATTTTTGATTTGTTTTGAATAATAAAATATAAAAAATTATTTGGATTTTCATCCAATTCTTCTGATATCGAAATAATTAGTTAAATAAAAAGTCAAAAATGAGTTCTAAAGTTGATTATCATTTGAATCACTGGATTCTTGAGATTGATTTGCGTTGAGAGACATCCTCTTCTCCGAGAGTCTGGTTATTCTGACTGTTGGCTGAACTTCTAATTGCTTTAAGTTTTTTTCATCAAAACTGTTACTCTTTTTCAAAGTATTGCCACCATTTGTCTGATTATCACTGCTTTGATTTGAAGAAGAGTTGCGCGAAGAGTCGTTTGAATCGTTGTCATAATTATTAGCAGATGTGGTCACCGGAATAGACATATCCTGGATATGTTTGTTCCGATGCCGACGTAGTTCTTCAGTGTTAGTGAATGTTTTGTCACAACCATTAAAGAGACAGAGAAAAGATGGTATTGAATGGGGAACCCCTTTCCTCTTATTGCAATTTTCTTCGTGAGATCTTTTGATCGGAGACTTTCTCTTCGGAAAATAATTCTTACGTCTTCGCGATCTTCTTCTTTGCTTCACTTCCGATCCAATCTCTTCTTCTTTTGATTCTTCTTCTGATTTGACACTACTTTGTGGTACATTTGGCACAGAATTTGGTGCAGTGTTTTGATTCTCATCAGAATTGGCATCCATTGATCGTTCAATTGTCGTAGTTTTCAGACAATTATCATCATTTGATTCTTGGGTTTTATTCTCCGATTTTATACTAAATGGTTCTGAATTATTGACCTCTAAATCAATGATGACTTCGGGTTTGATGACTGGTCTCAAGTAATACCGACTGTCTGTTGACTTATCACAAGTAGTGGTCATTTGTTTCTTTCTTTTGGTAATTGTAGTGATTTTAACAAATTTTCGGACTTTTGGTCTTTCAATTGATGGTAATGTCAGCCGAGAAGTCGATGGAAGTGATAAGAGATTCATTGGTCGAAATGATGCCAAGTTGTGATCACTCGTTGAGGATATGGATGACATACTTTGATTACTTGTGGACTGAATAAACGGATAACAGTCGTAACTACTGGTGGACGCGACCGGAACTAATTCATGACTTGTGGACGGAATTAACTGATTGCTGTCCAAAGATGGGATAGGCGTCGGGTTTGGCATAATTGCTAACTTCTCTGGACTTTGGGAAGACTCCTGTTTGACAGTTTGGCAGTTGTTTTGTAGATCACAATTGTCATCGATTTCGAGCAACTCTTCGGACAACTTTTTCTCAAAACTTTTCAATAGATTAGTAGAACTCTGGGAGTCTTTAAACTCAGTCAAAATCTTGCGGAGGAGTGCCCTCTGAGCTAATGGTATACCTAAAGTGGGTAAGTCCTTGTCCAGGTCGAGGAAGAGGAGCAACTCTTTGCTAGTAAAGCCATTGGCCATTAATACTTTGATTGTCTTCTCTTCAATGATATCAAACCTTTTGAAAAATACTTTCGTAAAACAGTTTTCGTCATTCATTTTAATGTGATTTTCAAAACATTAAACATAAAAATCAATTCAATTATTAATACAATTATTACTGTATTTTCGTTAAACAACTCATTATATAATAGTTTTATAATTTGTTTTAATTTGTCTTAATTGTATTATAATTTAAATCTAAAATTTAGTTTTTGTATAATTGATATGATTAGTGAAAGGACAGCATAAATAAAAAACCAGCGCCTAATCACATGTGTTTGTCTACCAGTTTTGAAAATCCTTGAGCTCTGATTTGAGTAGAGCTCAAATTTTTATTACTCAGAACTGGTTTATATTTCAGACTTGAGATGATGTTCTGAAACATCAATCACTTCTTACTCTGTTTTGTCCCTCCCTTTCCTTAATGATAAGATTGTGCGCCTTTTTTACCAATTCAAAAATATCATGAATAAGCATGATTCAATTTATCTCAGTTCTAATAGAAAGTGAAATTTGTTGAACTGATAAAAATAGCCCTTCCCAATTACATCATTAATTTTTAAAACCTTGCTAATTCTTAAGAGATTCATATTTGATAGACCAGTTTTTTGCATAATTTAACAACTTAAATTAATTCAATAAGATTCTAGGTTGGTGATCTAGGCAATTTAGAC
>JAQGBR010000703.1:0-11404 GCA_034698525.1 Achipteria nitens | reverse complement strand
AAATGTGAAATCTGAGAGAAAATCCGGTGTTTCCCCAAAATTGAAAACTTTATCAAAATCTGGTGAACTCTAATTAGTAATTAGAAATTCAAATAAATTTATTTCGTATCAAATATTATAAGTTATAATTTATAAGAATAAAATCAAATATCAATTGTCACAAATATATAAATCAACATGATAAATTCTAAATACCAATAACAGCAACTTTTAGTTAATTTATAATTACTGTAAATTAAAACAACTTTTTATCATTTAATTAAAAATAAGAATCAAAATAAATATTAAATTAGTGAATATCTCGACTCAGTTATTAAAATAATTTTGTTTTTGTTATCTGTTTTAGTTTTGTTTGAGTTAACTTCCTTTCATTTAAGGTAAATGTGTATAACCAGAGAATCCACTTAATTGTTGGTAATAACAATTTTGGCAGAAAATAATTTAAGAGAAATTAGTATTTTATCAGTTGTTGTCTTCCGATATTTTATACGCAAATATTCGTCAAATTGTAAACACAACAATAAGTGATAGTATGAGGACAGTCAATATTAGCAAACATAAACGATAAACCAGTGAATTCCTTAAATTTTGGGTCAATATATTTAAATATTTTACCGGAAATATAATTATAAAGTTTTCAAATTTTCAGAATTCTTTCAAAAGATATTCAAATTTTGAATTTCAAAAACAAAGCTTATGTTTGACATAAAAATGTATTTTAAGTAACTATGTTTTCCAATAAGTTGCAAGTACACTTTCAAATAAATTAATTAAACCTCTCAGGAAATTCATCATAATTTTTATTAATGCTTTAATAATTCAAATGAATATTCAAAAAAAAATCATCTCATTTTAGTTTATGAATATTTGCACTCAAATATTGTAAATATCATTTGAGAGCTCATAACTAAACAAAAATAAAATTAATATTCACTCAAATCATAATCGATTGTGACATCGAAACTGACTTTAATACATTCAAATGAGTTAAATGAGAACAAATAAAATGTAAATTTAGTGAAAATCGTGAAATGAGTAAAAATTCGGTCGAATTAAATAAAATTAGAATTTATGCGAAACTATTACTTTAATGAAGTCATACCATTCCATACCGTCCAACAAAATTGACTTAATATGAAAACAGACTAACATTTTGACAATTTTATAGGATTCACATAAATGTCTCATTTCTTGAGATTATTTTATTTAAAAAAAATATTGTTTCGATCGAAAGAAAGAAATAGTAATGTATTTAATGGACTCATAAAAAGTGTACATAAATTGTGATAATTTAATCGATAATATGTCTGAGTGTTGCAAATGATAGCAAAAGAGATATTACAAGAGCTGATAGTGAATGAACTTTTGATTCGCCTGAAGTCGAACCCCTTATTCAAATAATCCCAAAATCAAGTCAATATTCTACAAAACCATAAAATTTATTCAAAAAAATCAATAATAACTTATTATAATAACACAAAATAAAACATAAAGTGTTTTAATATTTTACACCAAATTTTAAGAAAAATACGAAAAATTTAGAAATTATTATTATATAAGTTAATCGACAAATAATCTCATACTAAAGGAATAAATGTTATAATAATGATAACTTATCTGGAGTGCTATGAACTGTAACATTTAAAGTTATAATAGAATTATGTGTACCAATAGATTAAATATAGAATATATCTATTTTAACTATAAAAGAGTTGTTAATCAGTAATTCTAAAATTATTTTAAACCAAAAAATAATTATTAATTAAAATTCAAAACCATGCTAATATTTTCATTTATTTTATGTTTAAGTGCATCGATTTCTAACGCGGTGCCCTTTCTCAATATGAAAGCGAAGGGGATAAACCAGAATGATCCTTCTGAATTATTGATGACCACGAACAAAGATTTATTGAATGGCGCTAACTTAAACAACTTAGTTGTTTCTGGAACCCGACTAATAAAGCCTAATGAAGCCCTTGGCAACGGATGGTTGGTTGGCAATAGTGGTGTTTATGTTATTGATAGTAGTGGTGATTATTTTCCAGTGGCACCTCCACCCAATGGCATCACTATTAAAACTGCGATCGTACTCTGTGTGGATGGTTTGCCAGGCTCTATTCATTATTCATTAGGACAACTCATTCAGGGTAAAAGATATTATATCAACTGGTACGACACTGTCAACCATCATCAAGGTAATAAGGATACCGACCACTACATAGTGCGTGTTTCTGTCGATTTAAGTGAAAACTTAAACGATAAGTCCGGTGGCACTGAATCAAAATTTGGCACAAGTGTTGTGTGGACTCATCGCGAAATGATATTTACCTCAACTGCTAACGATTACTTTCATCTCTCTTTTGGTGGTATTAAGAGCTCAAACAATAGGGGAGCCATCATTTCGATGGTCAATGTAACTGATGAAGTATCGGACCCAATACAGACTATTACTTATACTCCTACTACGCCTACAACCAATACTATTCCAACGCCTCTTATTACTTATAAAGACTTATTGAATGGCCATAATTTAAATGATTTATCCCCTGTTTCTGGGGAACGGCTAGTGAAACCAAACGAAAAACTTGGTGACGGATGGGTAGTAGGGGACTATAATAAAGGTGTTTTTATTTGTGATCTCACAGATGATGGTTTTCCTCCCAATAAAATTGATATTAGAACGGCTGTACGACTGAATTATGATGATTATGGCGGATCCATATATTACCCATTGGGTGCACTCAATCCTAATAAGAAATATACTATAACATGGTATGACTCCATCAGCCTGCACCAAGTAAACAGCTTATATATATCTAAAGAATATTCGATACGCATTGCTGTGAATATCCAGGGGGATTTATATGAAAAATCAGGAGGAATTCAGTCAACCTTTCAGGCCGGTAGTTTATGGACCCACAAAGAAATGATATTTACCCCAACGGCCAACGATTACTTTTATTTATCTTTCAAGGGAGAAGTTCATAGCAAATTTAGTCCACTTATATCTAAGGTCAGTTTTATTGAGCCTCTTGTTTAAAATTTGTTGAATAATTAAATTTAAATAATAATCACCTACCAAATTTAATATTTGTAATGTTTTCGTGACAATGATTTAATAAATTTAAAATATCCATGCTAATTGAATATTAAATTATTAAATCTTAAATTTCAATATTAGATTAAACCACGATATTATTATTGGATTATCTTAAATATAATGTAATAATCGTTTAATTTTTAAAATAATAAATGGATAAAGAAATTTTAAATTAGCTTCATTATTTTCAAGATAAATTGAAAAATTTTAATTTATTGTAAAATGTCACCAATTTTGTCTAAAACTATATTGCTGTTTGTGGTCGCGACTCAAAATAATTCATTTTCTAATAGTTTAATGAATTTTAAAATATATTTTCAAAATAAGGTATTTTTTGCAAATTATCGATAGACAGAGGAAAGTCTAAATTTTCAAAATTATATTTTTAAAGTCTAAATATTAAGTGGAGTAGTTTTAATTGCATTTGACTTTCTTATATAATAAATTAATTCACTAATAACTCATTAGTAATAACTTACTAATAAGCCATTAAAATATTTAATTAATATTACAAACCCTATAAATTCCATTATTGATTGGATCATTTGATAATTAAATGACAACGGCGATAAGGGAGGGGTACCTCAAGTCTGCTGTCAGGTGGGGGGGGGGGGTGGAGATTTTCCAAAATTTTTTGCGATTGGGGAGATGAATGGCTGATACTCCCCCTTGGCAATGTGTGATCTTAAGATAAATTATTTCAACATATACGTCATATACAAGTCCAATATTAAATGAAAGAGTTCTTTACATAAAGTTGCATTGATTAGAATTTTTTTAATTAAAGACAAATAATGTATTCATTATTTTTGTCGCACTCTCTCACAAACTTCGCGTTTATAAGGAACTGAATTTTGAGGATTTATTTAATTCAAATTAATTACTTTAGTTATAGAGAAGTCTGAGTTTTAAATAAAATCAAATAAAATGGCAGAACAGATGTCATTATATTCTAAAGATGGTGAGGTCCACCAAGAAATGACTTTTGTTTCTTATGTAAGAGCAATGCTTGGTGATTTTATTGACAATAATTTTGCCTCGATAAACTCAAATCCAAATGAACAGCAAAGTGCGATAACTGCTGTTAACCGACTCATTGGGTACTGTCAGCAAAAATCTCTTTCAAATCCCAATTACTTTCAACTCTACGAAGAACTTCAAAGAAAATATTCTGTAAATCAATTTAGATTATTCCAAGCAATTAAATTCCTGGATAACCTAAATGATTTAAGGATTAATTACGTAAATATATTCAACAAGTTACATTTCAAATGTTATATTTATCATTTACTTTCAATATATTAGGACAGTGGCTCATCAATACAATGCTTGCCCACTGAACTTCAAACTCAGCCACAAATGACATACCAATCAATTGAAATCATAATAAATGAATTGGAAACTATTAAATCTAATAATAGCTTCGCTGAACCAAATATACTCTTCCAGTTCCTCCAAAACAATCAACAAAATTATTTGAGTTTTTATGAGGAGTTCTTTAAATATTTGGAGAATGAGTTGGAAAGTTGTTTCGTTTGTCAGCGAAATATAATGGCCAATAGAATTGACAGCCGAGAAATTAAAGACAAACTGAATGAGTTTGAAAACAAAATCTACAAATTTATCAAGTGCATAAAAATCAATAAATCGATCTGTTCGAACTATGGCCAGGACCAATTTGAAAATCAAACATTAGCCATATCACTCTCAAACTGTATGGACTGGTTTAATAAATATGAAACAAAGATTAATATGTTCTTAATGATATTCGAGGAACAGCCCACATGCAGTTTGTATCCACTTAATATTGTAACCAATGCTAAATTTGAGTGCAAACTGCGATTAATTGGAATGAGTGGACACAAAACAAATCAAATTCTACAGATTAATTTGGAAATTAAGCTGGCTGATTTTAATGAATTCGTTAGCGATGGTCCAAACTTTAATTGTGAGGCCACACCAGTTCTCCTCAAAAAATTCCAAATAAAAAGTGAAACGCCTCAGGTTTGCATTGAGTTGAATGATCTGGTAATTAATTTTAGACCAAATCATTCACAAAAAGCTCCAGTTAGTGAACAAAGGTATATTCTCTTAGTATTTGGCCAAGTGTCTAATGGAGTCACCAATTTTGAGCTATTTGTGAGTATGAATGTCTATAATTATGATTTAGCTTGGATGTTCCAGGAGTTGATTGTAAGACAATTACTTATATTATATGCTTTTGTTAATTATTTTGATTTATTTAAGGCATTAAATCAATGAACGCTGAGATCAAAAAGTATGACACCATTGAAATCAATGATTTTATTTGTGTTTGGTTTCACTCGAGCGGTGAGAAACCCAATTGGTTTCCAGAGAATTCAGATCACATCGAAAGAAAACTCAATATTTATAGAGGAAAGTCTATTAATATAGTGAACTGTCACATTCAGGTGAATAAATTTAACTTTTTTTTTAATGAATTATTAATTTAAATTTAAGGAAATTGGCGAAAACGCTGCCGATATCCAACATTTTCCCATGTTACATACAGCGCCCAATTTTCTTGGCAACTTATTGAAAAAGACCAGATTCTATGACTTTATAGTTAATATTATTTACGTTGACATACCTGATATTAAAATTCGTTTTGGCACTGGATCTTCTAAACATATTATTTATGTGAATGTCAAGACACATTTTAAACTATTAGGTTTAAAATTAGCAACTATTAAAACCAATTTTTATAATACTCCCACTTTATCGGGTATCAATTTGGATATTTACATGTTTGGCAGGAAAGCGGAATTTTATGTTAATTTTGGAATAATTCAAACAATGAAACTGAAAAATTCAATTATTAGTCGAGTTTATTCTAAAAGAGGATTTGTGAGCTGGATTCTATCTCGATTCGTGATTTCTGGCTTGTTAGCAATGGTAATTATATAAACATGATAATTTTTTAATAAATTTATAATATTTATTAAATGTTTTTAGTTAGAAAGAGATGCCATTATTTGGTCGAATAAGAAATTTTTGGGTAAACCTTTATTTGCCAAAAATGAAACTAGCCTGGTTGAATACAGAAGATGGGTTAAACAATTTTATTCAATCAAAAATCAACAAAATATATCAGGAGCATAATACTGGTGCTTTATCCCTCTTATAAATCCCATATTGTTATTGATTTGTTTCTATGAATTTGGTGTTCGTGCCATAACTCCTGATTGAAAATAAAATAATTGTTTTAACCAGAAATTAATTCCTTGAAAATGTAATTAAATATTGTTTCGAGCAAAAGAAAGAAATAGTATTTTATTTAATTGACTCATAATAAGTGTACATAAATTGTAATAATTTAATCGATAATATGTCTGAGTGTTGCAAATGATATCAAAAGAGATATTACAAGAGCTGATAGTGAATGAACTTTAGATTCGCCTGACGTCGAACCCGTCGAATCAATTTTGGCGATTATGGTGACAGGCGTACCGCTGGCCCCTTCTATTTTTAATGGCAATAAAGTAAGTCGAGAACCGATTGCCGGCAATTCGTCAATAGTTTGGGCGATATTTTCCAAAATATAAATATTTTGAGCAGAAAATATTCGGTGAGACATCGCGTCTTGACTCTGGCCCTTATCAATGCTTGGGGTGTCAATACCTATGCCAACAATTTGTCTGTTTTCTATCAGCCATTGGGCCGCATCCGGATGTGTTCCGGGATAGTGTAGTAAAGAGACATCAGTGGTATCCGTACCGAAATATTCAAATTTTTTGGGGCAAAATCGAGCCCAACCTGTTTTGACTAAAACTACCGCTCCTTTTGGAATATTCCCGTATTTTTCTTCCCATTTTAACAAATCTTCTTTACTTATTTCATAATCACGAGTGGCCTCAGACTTGTCGACCACATCTATTACAGCTACTGGTCTGTCAATCATATTTTTAAGTGGTATGTCAGCTACTGACCACTTGCCTTTTGCAAAATGGCACGGAGCATCTATTTCCACAAAATACGTTAATTTGTGAATATTGAGCAATGTTTGACACACCTAAATGCGTTCCCGTATGGGTTGACATAGAAATCTCGTCCGATTGATACCTGAATTTCAAATAAATTGAATTTAATTTCAATTCAAATAACAAAATCATTTCAAATCTTTTGAATAACTCTCCTAAATATGAATGAATTGGATTAGTTTTTTAAAAGAGATATTATTGATTAAAATGGTTAACAAGTAAAAACAAATTTTAGATTTAATTTATGTCATCTTAAAGATAGTAAAAATATAGATATATTACTGATAAGACATCTCTCAGTTTTATCAAAGTTTCAATTTTTTTAATAATAATATATATAAAAGAAATTTTGAAAATATATTTTCGATAATAAATAACATTCTGTTCGATGAAAATGAAAAACTCAGAGAATATTCAAATGTTTTGAAATTTTATTTATAATACCAATAACTGTGTTCTCCTTTTCTTATCGTTCCGTTTGCAACGACTTTAAATTCAAAATCTCGATCTTTCACCCAATGAAGAGTCTGATTATTGAGTGGATGAGTTAAATCCACTATTGATTCAAAATTACAACCAACTGATGGTATGATTAGTGGCCAAACGGCTACTATTAATCTCATTACTATCGTTTTGGACATCTTAGTGGTAGTAACGATAGTGATGACACGCAAAAAGATAACACAACACTAAACTCAATTAAATCCTGACTAAAGATCACTCACTCTTTCCTATCAAACAAATAACTGATTTAGTTTTTTATTTGAATTTAATAAAAACTGAATTAAATCTATTAATTAAAACAAGTTTTAGTAAATTATGTGATATTTGCTATAAATTTATTAATATATCTCATATCAAATGTTTGTTAATACAAATACAGTGTTTGAGATATTATAGCATTTGGTTAAAAGCAAAATATTTTTGTTTATAAAAATTACTTGATTTTTGACAATTAATCACTTGTTTAGTCTTTAAAATTGATATTTATATGAATAAATATGTAAACATGAAATAGGAATAAGAAATAATTGATAAGAAATTTGTGTCATCTCTTTATTATTTGATTAAAAAGTCATTAATTCTTTTTATTCAAACAAAATCCGAATTTTTAAACTTGTTTTTAAAAATGATCTAGGCATATTTTTAAATATTTTTACTCTAAGTTTATCAACTTAAATAATTTTAAATACCTGCAAAAAATGAAAATATCCCTATTTATAGTTTTTGTTCATGCTAATACTTTTGATTTTATATTAAAAAATATCAGAGATATGTAACTAACCTACACTTTTCCGGCATATCTTTTTCTAAGAAAACATATATAGTATCTCCGATAATATATCACAAAAATTATCTAACAAATATTAATTGAAAGGATTTACACAATTTTGTATCAATTATTCATTTATAAGGACTTAGACATAGACTTAATATTGGCCTCAAATCAGCGAAAATATTATTTAAGAAATTATCTAAAATTTTCTAAAATATGATAAAAATAGAGAACTAATAAAATATTAATATTTTTTGTCGCACTCTATCATTCACTTGTCGTTTATAAGGAACAGAATTCTGTAGATTTATTTATTTTAAATTAATTACTTTAGTTATAGAGTAGTCGGAGTTGGCTTAACTTAAATAAAATGGCGGATCAGATGTCTTTCTATTCTAAAGATAGTGAGGTCTATAAAGAAATAACTTTGGTTTCTGATGTGAGAGCAATGCTTGGAGATTTTATTGACAATGATTTTGCCTGGACAAACTTAAATCCAAATGATCAGACAAGTGTGATAACAGCTGTTAACCGACTCATTGAATATTGTCAGCAAAAGTCTCTTTCAAATCCCAATTACTTTCAACTCTACGAAGAACTTCAAAGAAGATATTCTGTAAATCAATTTAGATTATTCCAAGCAATTAAATTCCTGGACAAATTCCTAAATGATTTAAGGACAAACTACGTAAGTTCTATTATTCAACTAGATATATTTTTAAAAGTTACTTTAATTAATATTTATAAACATTTAAATATTATTAAAGATCCAGAATAATAGTTTGCCATTTCTGCCATCTTTGCCAATGGAAGCTCAAACTCCCCCACAAATGATATGTCACCAATCAATTGACATTATAATAAATGAATTGCAAAACATTGTCTCAAATAATACGTTTACTGATCCAAATATTGTGATCCATTTCCTCCAACAAAATCAACAAAAATATTTGAGTTCTTATGAAAGTTATATAACATATAAGTTGGAGAGTGAGTTGGAAAGTGTGTTCGTTTCACAGCGAAATATAATGGCCAACAAACTGGACAACCAAGAACTTAATGGACAACTGGATGAGTTTGAAAGCAAAATCTTCAAACTTATTCAGTGCATTAAAATCAATAAATCAATTTGTTTAAACTACAGCCAGTGTCAGTTTAATAATCCAGAATTAACCTTGACACTATCGAACTGTTTGGAGAAGTTTAGAGACTATGAAAGAAAGCTGAACAGGTTTCTAATTATATTTGAGGAACAGCCCACTTGTTATTTATATCCACTAAATATTGTGACGAATACTAAATTTGAGTGCAAATTGCGTTTAATTGGTATCAAAGGACAAAATGCAGATCAAATTAGTTTGGAAATTAAGCTGGCTGATTTTAATCAATTCGTCAATACTGGGCCAAACATTAATTGTGAGGACACAACAGTTCTACGCAAACATTTGCAGATGAAAAGTAATTCGTCTCAGATTATAATTGAGTTAAATGATCTGATTATTTATACTCGACCAAATCATTCTCAAAAAGTTCCAGTTTGTGAACAGAGGTATATACTCCTAGTAACTGGCCAAGTGACAAATGGGCTTACCAATATTGATTTATTTGTAAGTAGCCTAGTTAATATTCTTCATGTTTAAAAATTTACATTGTTACAATTTTTTTTTATAAATTCAGACCTATTCTATGCCGTTCACAATAGTCACAAAACGGGATGTCGACTCTTTTGCGACAAATCTCTGGGATATGATGTTCGCACAAAAAGCAAGAATATATTTATTAAATATTGATTACTATAATTAACAATAATGTTTAGTATTCCCAGTTTTACGTCAGTCCATCTCAAGTGTCGTGGATTAGTATGAAAGATATGCTTAACACTAAGTTCAGAGAAGGCACAGAAACTGAATTAAAAACAGAGCATTTTAATTTTATTCATAACAAAATGCTGAGTTCTGGTGAAAGTGATCAAGAAATAGTCACCTGGAATCATTTGACAGGAAAGCCAAGTCTATCACCAAAAGCTCACTCATTCTGGCAGTGGTTTTCATCAATAATAAGCCTATTATCTGATAGAACTTTAAATGGTGTACACCATATGTGGAAAGAGGGCTTAATTTATGGATTTATTTCTGAAGAGGACAGTCATAATCTGTTAACATTCAGAGAAAATCAAACATTTATTTTAAGATTTAGCGAAACTTATCTGGGATCTATTTCGGTTATTTACAAAGATGCGGACGGCCTTATTTTCAAAATACGTCCTTGGAATAGTCAAGAGTTTAAGTTTTTATCTCTGGGCGACAGAATCATGAAATTTGACCAGATCCAAATTTTATATCCTTATGAACCGAAGAAAGGCAAATTTGAACGCTTTGCAACAGTTCCACAAACTGAACCTGCTGATGGCTATATTAACCCTATTTTAAAGGTTTATGCCTCTACTAAGAAGAAAATATGCAATTTTAAAAAAATATTTAAGAGACCATTTACTTCTCACAACAAATAAATGTTAATTCGAAAATTATCAAGATAATATTAAAATTAATAATCTTTATTGGAACAAGTTGTAAAATTTAATCTCATTTATTATAAACATTAATAAATTTTTGAATATTAAAATATTTGTTTATAAATTTTGTATTGAAACATTTAATCAAGTTGAATTTGTTTTTAAAATTTATAGATAAATATTTAATTATTAATTTTATAACTGTATTAATCGGTTGTCTTTTAGCAAACATTTTAATCTCGTGTTTATTTACAACAGTACTCTAATCCCAGAACTAATTACAGCGCTCCAACTTATTGACCCTCCATCCAGTTAATTAATTTTCTACAGTTAATTGCATTCACTGTTTGATATTTTATTAAATCCATTATTAGGTCCCCATTTGACAGTTAATATTTAGTATTAAAAACTGTAACTTTAAATTTGTGGCAAATGTTTGACATACAGAGAATTCCCGTTATATCGGTCCCGGATATAACGAGTCGCCGCTTATAACGAGTTAGATCTTAGGAACG